>JAQFZY010002552.1:0-11492 GCA_034696285.1 Hypogastrura burkilli
ACCGGTAGCCCCACGACCCCAGGATGACCCGGAAGGAACGCCCGAGGCGAATTCGAGTTAGCAACGGATTCGGATGCACCAAGCCATGCAGGGTCAGACGCTTGAATGACTTTTTGATTTTGGCTTATGGGGGTCACGTGGTGACCTCAAAGTGGTCACCCGGGGTCAAGCCGACTACACCAGGTCATGTGACATATCAAAATGAGCGTATGAGCGTGGGTATCATGAATACAGTTGAGAAAGGAGTTTCCCGGCCTACCGGTAGCCCCACGACCCGGGGTGACCCGTTAGGGTCGCCCCGAATCAGTACCAGAGTTAGCGACAGATTTGGATACACTAAAATACACATTTCATACACGCAATACCAATTTCTTTCAAAAAGTATTTAAAAATCATTAAATTGGCGGGAAATATAAATACAATAATAAATAAATGGGGTTCATTTCAATGTTGTGATTCATTTCACTGTAGTGATTCGTTTCACGGTAGTGATTCGTCATTCCGTGTAGCACGTAGGGCTACACGCAAGCGCTCGCAAGAGCACTTGTTGAAGCTCATACTTACGTCCATGAATCCAAAAGAGATAGGATCCCCTATCTTAAGAATTCACATATCTAATCAAGGTGGTTCGTTAAGCTCGTCAACATATATTTTCATATTGGATTGATCCACGTGAGTATCTCACCAGAGCCAATCTGCATCCCATCCACTGGCCGCTATTGGAGCACTCAAGTCTACTATGCACGACATGCATTACCAGACAGAGTATCGCTCAAACAACTGCAAAGCCAGTGGAGAGGGCACATATAGCCAGATTCGACACCCAACAGCGTGGTCTCAAGTCTGTTCATATCGCAGATTGAAGCTACCGACTGAGCCAGACCCGCTCCTCACTTATCTATCTTACTATTTACATTAGAGCGTTGGTGCCGTTTCCCACGGGTGTTTTTTACAATAGACTCATCAAAACTTAAATAGTCATAGAGAAAAGGTGGACAATTCCCACGGAATATGTTAAAAGCTAACTTAAGTACATCAAAGTAATAAATATATTTAGTAAGTAACCATTTCAGATCATTATACATAGGGGCCTTAACATTGTCATACTTTTTCAAGCCCAGGACGAATCTAGCAGCTTTTCGCATTATTGTTTCCAATTTTTTTATTTGCGAGGAAGAGTATGTACCCCATACCGCACACATATACCTCACTTTCGATACTATGTAAGAATTTACTATTATTTTGCGATTAATTTGACTTAAAAGAAGTTGTAATTGATAAAGCGACCAAAGTAGTGAGTTATAGTGAGCGATAAATTGCATCTTGTTAAGCGTTGTAAAAATTCCGTTGTATGATAATCCCCCTTAGTAGGTGCGGGTAGAACGATCGCGTCGAAGCTCAATTACATATGAACTGTACGGAGCAGTTTGGGGTGTGACAGACGGACGGACAGACGGATACGGGGAGCGTCTTTAGGTCCTGAGTGGGATTTCGGCCAAAAACGCAGTTTGCTCCTAAACACTCTCGGGCTCACATAACACTAGTAGACTAACCTTACTTAAATAAACTTAAATATATGAACCTAATGAGTAAAAAAAAGTAGGTTAAGTGGAGAATTGAACCCTCGGCCTACGGATTTTGGGTGCAAAATAGTACAAGGTAGAAGCATTACGCCATGACCACTGATACACATAAAGAGAGAAAAAAGAATCTCTTGCGAGTTCGTTGGGAGCAGACCGGGTTTTTGGTCCAAATCCCACTCGTGACGTAAGTCACATACGGGGATTATCCCATAAGACCTTTTGGTCTAAAACCTCTTATTTCTGAACACGACGGGTTAGTTAGTTTGGTAAGTACTTAATAGACTGTACAGTTATTTAATACAGAATTTTATTTACTCAATCAAAACATGTAATGGGCTGTATTTAACAAACAAAAGGTGGCTACTGTATAGAGTAATTGCACTTTGCAGGTTCGCTGCTGGAAGGAGACTGAATCGCTCTTGTGCTGTACCTGCACTTGCACTGACTATCTATAGATACACATAAGTTTCTATTACGAATTAGGATAGAGCAGGACAGGGAACTAATGTACTACGTATATAGAACGTAGGTCAAGAGCAAGGAGTGAGGAATTACGAACAGGGATTTGTATGCGTATAAGGCGTACACAGTTTGATGGATAGGATTGTCTTGACTGTGGCAGTACAATTCTTCCAACCCTAGTACTTGTTAATTAAATGTTGGGACGTCAATTATTAAGGTATTTTTGTAGGCCAAATGTTGGCATGATCTATTATTCGCTTGATGTATTTTTAATAGTTTTCCGTCTTACACTTTAAAAATCTATCCAGAATTGCTACTGCGTACTAGGTAAATATAATGCTATGTTTTCTTTAAACAAGTTATCCTTTACGTTCTGGAGCCGGAAGGGTTCGGAGCGAAATTCCGGCTCCGGCTCCGCTCCGACCCCGGAGCCGGAGCTGGGGAGTACTCCCCAACAGTTGATTTTATAATTCTAAATTCATTTAGCTTTCAAACAAACTTAGTTTTACCTCTCTAGGTCCAAGGGATCCTGAGATATGAAACCTTTTGTAAAATAACAACCGCGACCTGACCCTTACGCACGTTTTCATATATAATTGGCAAGTCCCCATTGTCTGGCTGTCCGGGGTGTATAATGTTGTCATGGTAACATAATGTATCCTTTCGAATTCGAATTGAACTAGTAATAAGTGGCTGAGAGCTTGTGATTAAAATAAGGCAATCGAAAATTCCAAAATAAAAAAAAAAGCGCTACAAAAAAGTGCAAGACTGCCCTGAGCTAAGAGGTGCACTAGAAAGATAGAAACAAGTTTAACCGAATCCAAGTCTTATTTTCGTGTCCACGAAGGTCCTCCGTGGTTTAACTATGTAGTATGCGCCTATATCAATTCATGTCAAAGTACTCACGGAGGACCTGAAGTGTAATGCAAAAATTAGACTTGGATTCAGTTAAACTTGTTTCTATCTTTCTAGTGCACCTCTAAGCTCAGGGTAGTCTTCCACTTTTTTGTAGTGCATTTTTTTTATTATGAGTAGGATTCGTCCTCCCATTGAATGTAAGGGCATTAGGGAAGGAGTGGGCGCAAGATGGCGTTACCTGGAGAGTCCCAAAGTGGCCCAAACGTATAGAGAGCCCATCGACTTGAGCTTGAGTTCACCTCACTCCAAAAAATACAGACAATACATACCATACCACATCCCTCCATCCATACCATTCCAGTCATGCCACCTCCCGTACCGGCCATACCATCTCCCATACCAGTCATTCCACCTCCCGTACCGGCCATACCATCTCCCATACCAGTCATTCCACCTCCCATACCAACCACACCATCTCCCATGCCAGTCATACCGCCTCCCATACCAGATATACCACCTGCTCTGTAAATTATATTATACAATTTATGAACAAAAATAAAGTACACTATACCTCAGACGGAATGATGATGCCCCCTTACGCCTGACTCCAAGCTTTACCTGTTCGAACTCCACTAAAGCAGAATTAAAGTTGGTAAAACTAATTAATTAAACGACAAATCAAATTCCAATATCTCCAACCGACAAAAGGACGCAGAACATGATAAGAATCGGGCTCGGAATAAGAGCGACTACAAGGGTCATTCACCTATTAAAGGTTTTGCTTTGTAGGCATAGATGCTGCTGTAGCGCACAACTCCGCACACATAACTAACTTAGTATGTATGTACGCAACGCATGCGCGTGGTGGTATTGTAATAGTGTTTATATTCGTTCGCCAACAAATAAGGCAAAACCATTCAATGACCAAGCTGGCGGTAGTTTTAAAAACCTAAATAATGTAGACAAAAAAGTTTTGAACGTACAGAAGTTTATTCTACTGTGCGGTTTTAAAGATAGGTATTAGGTATCCGTAACTATTAGCCCCACCTATGCAACTGCTACATGGCAGAGCAGAAGCCTTGGTCATCATCGGACGTTGTCAAAGAAACCAGAATTCCTATACGCACGTATGTTACTATGGAGGACTGAAGGCCGGCGGCGGAGTGACCCGCTTTAGACCAAAAGGTCTTATGGGATGGTATTGTCTGTCCGTCTGTCTGTGGGTCACGCTTTAAATTGCTCCGTACAGCACAGATGTAATCTCGCATAATAAAACCCTTTTTGCGCGATGGCTGCTTCTTTGCTCGTTATGTGCTCTATTAGACCCCAATTATTACATAATGAATGTCATAGCATGCTTTACAAAATATTAACATTATAACGCCTTACACCATATTTCTAGCCATATCCTGAGAAGCAAAATTGTGGACATGGCTCGATACATGCATTTGACTAAGCAATTTTAATTCGTAAAAACTTAGTAAGAAGTTAAGCGATTCACAGTTGACTAAGCATCAGTTGTATTCAAACTCGAACAACGTGAAGCGCCATATCTAACTAAAACTAAACGTACCTAACTTACAAAACGTATTTCAAACTTTAGAAACTCAGGTTTGTGAGACTTTTTTCGGAAAGAAAGAAACATGAGACGATTTTTTGAAACATTCAAATTTCTGAAACGGTTTTCTTTTTTTATTTTCTAAACATATTTTTAGGATGGTATGGATGTAATGAGGATGGTCCCAAACTGCTCCGGACAGTTTATATAATAGAACAAAAAAATATGCTCCTAGTAAAAAGTCGCTGAGTATGCCTGAGTGTGCTCTAAAAATGACGAAACAAGTTAAGTTTATATTAAACCATAACTATTTTGGGAGGAGTAAAAGTTCGTGAAGCTCCTTTAGTAAGTCCTGATTTATGATACAGCTTTTGTGAATACTCATGATCGTATTTGGACTTTAGTTGGAGATATAATTTAAGCTGTTTCCGTACAAAATGACTAAAATTTTGTTTTGATTGATCCGGGTAAGAACAGGGCGTACCGGTGCACACAGAAACTTTGAATGATTTCCCATGTAAGAATGGGTTTCCCAAGGGACCTTCGTGAACTTTGACTCTTCACAAAATAGTTATGGTTTAATATAAACTTAACTTGTTTCGTCCTTTTTAGAGCACACTCAGGCATACTCAGCGACTTTTTACTAGGAGCATATTTTTTTATTTCCAAATATTTATGGATTACAACTGATGTCATAAGTCATGTTTCAAACCAAAACCATCATAGCACTTAAACATATTTTATAAGTAGAATCATTAACGTTGTCACGGGTGATGTAAATGAGCCTATACAACTGCAGGTAGTATGGGCATTAGAGTTCCCTTTGTAAATGTGTGTTAGGAAATGTGCTATAATGAAAAATTATATAAGTGCCTCCTTTCACATAATACTAAGAATAAGTTTTGATTGTACAGATATTCCCATTTAGCCCTTCCAATCTTCTTAGACCCCCCTCAAATTATATCCAAAACACGCCCCTAATGGTCATTGATTATATGCGTTACAACGGTTTATTTACATGGAAAATGTTGTTGTCATGGGGGTTTCACTCAGGCAATAAATAAGATAATTTCTGCTTCGCTTCGACGTGGTCATTCTACCCGCTCCTAATAAGGACGATGATCATACAACGGAATTTTTTACAACGCTTAACAATATCCAATTTATCGTTTACTCCATGCCATGTTTTCTGGTGTATGTAGCCAAGTCATGGAAAGCAGAATTATAAAATTATAAAAGGAATTATAAAAGCATGTTTTTATTATTGTTTTTAGTAAACACTGGCAACTTTCCAAGAGATGGTCAAGTCATAGCTCCGCCCGTTTCCCGTTACCGGCCAATTACAGAACGAATAAAACCAACCCAGACATACAGTGAGACAGTGAAAGAAAGACTAACTTATTAAGTATGATATACTTAATCGTGATTATGGCAATAATATGTGTATAATGTATCCTAGGCATAGTCTCACCATTAAACTTTCTGGAAATACGGAGAAAATCATTTCAAATTCAAATAAACCGTTGTAACGGCCAGAGCCAACGAGCGGAGTATCACAATTATGACATCAAGGTCCACTTAACCTTTGACCCAACCTCTTAAACAATGCCGCTATTAGGAGCCATTTGGTGCAAACCTTTGTCAAATCGGGTCAGTGTCTCTTGAGTTATGGGCGCTTAAATGAGGTCGGCCTTGACATTTGACCTCAGACCTGAAGATCTTAACACCTTAACACGACCAGACATTAGTTACTGAAACGAGTTTAGAAACTTGTGAAATGTTCATTGACTTAATCTGACCTTGACATTTGACCTAAATTATTTAGCATTACGGCGGCGCACTGCGTCCTTATTAATGGATAGGTGAGGTCTGTTTTAAAATCTGTCCACTGGTCCTTGATTTATGGGTATTTAAAAGCCTATATCCTTTACCTTTTTAAACCCGTTTTAAAATCGGTGCATTGCATATTGTTCCACTAATGACCTCGACATTTTGAAAACGGTTAGATTTGGGGTTCACCATATAATACGTTTCCCGCATCGTCCTATTAGGAATCTATGTATTGGCAATGAAAGACTTAATATTAGCGCTACTCCAAAAGTATTTGCTCGAGCTGAAAACACGATTTATGCAAATTAGCAAATACAGATGTTGTGCGTAACTAAGTCGAATTGTATGAGATCCATACCTCCGATTCGTAATCCGTACCCGATCTATGTAATACTATTCATACTTTGGGGTAGTATTAAATACAAGCCTTTGGGCAAAAATGTGAGTTTTCATATCTGTTCGGGAGTTTTATTTATGCCAATTGTCAATTATAATAAAAAATGCATTTAGAAAAAGCAAGCTACCCTGAGCTAAGTGTGCGCTAGAAAGGAAGAAACAAGTTTCATAAATCAAGGGTTAATTTGCTTTCCATCTCAGGTCCTCCGTTGTCCATAAGTTATTTTGTGTGAGCTAATTTTGCTATAGTGTTAACTTAACTGGAGGACCTTCGTGGACGCGCAAATCAACCCTCGATTTATGAAACTTGTTTCTTCCTTTCTAGTGCACACTTAGCTCAGGGTCGCTTGCTTTTTCTAAATGCATTTTTTATTTTTTATTTTTTGACTGTCAATTTCTTAAAACACTGATTATGGAGTCTAATTTTCTAAATGTGTAACGAGACTGATAGCTTGCTCTGTACTGCACTCGAAATTTGGATTGTCATTAGTAAATGTACTGTATGTGCTCCATATAACACACAGTACATCGTAGGAGTGATGCTGATTCGCATCAATAATGTACCCAATATCAATGTATTTACAAATATAATTGGCACACATGAATTAGGACAATTACTGTTGCTACCAACACATTTCACGAACCACATTTCAGTTGAGTTTGATTTTCTGCCAACATAAAGAGGAAAACGGGTGAAGTGCCGATTAGCAAGGTGTCCTAACAACAACGGTTTCCGGGCGTTGCCAATTGTTTACAGAAATGTTTGCAAACTTACAGAGATAGGTAGATAGATATATTAGATATATATATCATATATACGGCTATATAATGTAGATATATAGCCGTACATAGCGCAATTATATATTAGATTAGGGAGTTTGCGGTACCAACAAATATCCAAATTTTCTGGTAAGATTCGCTTGTAAAATCGAACGGCAACCTCTGGGTTTGAGAGTGTACTTCAATTCTAGAAGAAATTCTTCTGTAAATATGCTCGTAGATTGCATCTACGAGAGAGTAATTTTGCTTGTAGAACAACCAATGGGAGTGCTCGTATTTTTTTTGGCGTCTTACTTACAGGTGAAGTATATTGAGAAAGTAAACCACTTGAGTCCAATTACAATCAAAAATGGTTTTCCGTGTAGCGCAACCCAAATTCTCTGAGTAACTTCAAATATTGTTGTCTCAAATTCTACCAGCTTTTTCTTACAAGAGAATTTGGATATTCCCTGGTATCTCAAACCCCCTATTATTATCCTTTAATTGTTAATATGACACACTGGGCATAACCTACCTTGCGTACTTTTAATTTGCATGCTTTAAACATATATTTGCAGGCATCACCTCAATGCTGATGGAACGTTCCATCACAATCGAGCTGACAGTATTAACGGTGGAAAGGACGGAGTTGAGCAGTCTTTGTATGATACTCTTGAAGATGGTAATTGAAATTATTGATAATTGTGTTACGTTCAAAGTGAAGGAAGACCTATACTCATAAAAAGTTCCGCAGCGGTCAGTGCATGTTTACCGGACCGGACCGGCGTACCGGTCCACGGTCAGGTCCGGTCCGGATATTTTCTACGACCGAGAAGTTCGGTCCGGTCCGCGATCCGCTCCGGTCTGAAGCATTGGAGGGACCGTGGACCGGACCTGACTGACCAAAATTGGGCATAGAATTGTAAATATCCAAGGGGTGACCGGCCAGCGTATTCGGGGCCCCTAAGCAAGGTTAGCATTACGGCTCTATTTGGAAATATTAACATTAAAGATATACAGAGATGTTCGTAAGTTAGTCCCCGCCCTGCCGGTTAAAGTGAAGGGAAAATTGAGACGATACCTCCCGCGTATTTCTGCCTCCAAACTCCTTTCACTCCTCTCCCTCTCTCTCCTTAAAAGAAAAACGGTTCTTCTTCCCATCTAACATCTAATAAAGCATAACACGACCCTCAATGGCTAGTCAGCATACCAGCATACAAACCGATACCACCGATACCAGAAAAAAATGTGTCCAAACGAGTTGAAACTTTTTACAAAAAATATAATCGCGCCCACCAAAAAGAACACTAAGCTTCAATGGAATCCGCACAAGTGCTGTTGCGCTATGATTTTTCAAAGTCAACATGGCCGCCACAGGAATTTTCGATGTTGACCAATCCAGCTGAAATTTTTTACAAAAAATATAATCGCGCCCAATAAGAAGAATACCAACTTTCAATGGAATCCGCACAAGCGCAGTTGCGCTATGATTTTTCAAAGTCAACATGGCCGCCGTTAAATTTTTAGTTGACCAATTGAGCTGAATTTTTTTTACATAAAATAAAATCGCGCCCAATAAGAAGAACATTAAGTTTCAATGGAATGGACTTTGAATGTCGGCCATGTTGAATTTAAAAATCATAGCACAACAGCGCTAGCGCGGATTCCATTGAAACTGGAAATTTTTCTTACTGGGTGCGATTATATTTTTTGTAAAAAAATTCAGCTCGATTGGTCAATTTTGAAAATTTCATGGGCGCCATGTCGACTTTTAAAAATCATAGCGCAACAGCGCTAACGCGGATTCCATTGAAACTGGATATTCTTCTTATTGGGCGCGATTATATTATATGTAAAAATTTTTAGTTCGATTGGTCAACTTTAAAAATTTCTATGGCGGCCATGTTGACTTCGAAAAATCATAGCGCAACAGCAATAGCGCGGATTCAATTGAAACTAGACATTTTTATTGGGCGCGATTATATTTTTTGTAAAAAATTTCAGCTTGATTGATCAACTTGATTTCATGAACTTGATTGAAACTTGATTGAAAAACTTCATGGCGGCCATGTTGAGTGAAAAATCATTTGAATTTCCAGTTTCAATGGAATCCGCGCTAGCGCTGTTGTGCTATGATTTTTCAAATTAAGCATGGCCGACATTCAAAGTCCATTTCATTGAAACTGGATGTTCTTCTTATTGGGCGCGATTTTATTTTATGTAAAAAAATTCAGCTCAATTGGTCAATTTTAAAAAATTCAAGGCGGCCATGTTGACTTTGAAAAATCATAGCGCGACCACGGTTCCGCGGATTCCATTGAAACTTATTATTCTTTTTACAGGGCGCGATTATATATATTTTTTAATTCAGCTCAATTGGTCGACTGAAAATTTCACGGCGGCCATGTTGACTTTGAAAAGTCATAGCGCAATAGCGCTAGCGCAGATTCCATTGAAACTTAGTACTCTTAGTATTGGGCACGATCATATTTTTTGTAATAAATTTCAGCTCGATTGGTTTACTTTGACAATTCCTGTCGGCCATGTTGACTTTGAAAAATCATAGCGCAACAGCGGCTGTCGGATACCATTACTTGGTATTCTTCTTATTGGGCGCGATCATATATTTTGTAAAAAATTTCAGCTCGATTGGAAGAATTTTTTTGGTATCGGTTGATATGCTGACTTCTGCTAGCCAACCACAACTCATTCTTCTCGCGTCACTTAATCATTTAATTCCAATTTAGTACGAGCTGTAATAATTGACAATAAGTTAAATCTACCGGTGTTATCCTGGTTGACGACGACTCTTTGCCTGCACCGCAACAGATCTACCGGCAGTTTAATAATCTCCTGCTTTCGTCCTCACCTTGACTGTAAGACTGTTCCTAATTTCTAATGTCATTATTTTCAGAATTTAGATGTTTGTTTAGTTCGCATAAGTGTTGCTAATTTTTAATTTAAACAGTCATCGTGTTTAGAATGTTTAAAAATAATTATTTTGACATTGATAAATATTTTGGTGGACTTATTTTTTGCAGATCATTTTCGGCGAATAGACCATTGGAAAACCGATTTCCTCACTTGCCTGCGCACTAGGAAATAGTACCTTTTCTCTCTCTGGAAGGCAACCTCAGCTAACAGACTCGCGCTCAAAACGCTCCTTCATTTCCTATCGCCATATTTCGGTTGCAACTCCAGCAAATTGTATAAAATTAGTACCTCGCTTAAGCCTATAGTTTTCTGCCCGTTTTAAGACCAAAATCATAGTAATTGATGCAGTAATTGTTTCATTATCAATTTTTAACGAGAACGCATTTTGTATGTGAATGGCACGAGAGGAAAGACGATCGGCCGTCCTGAGCGAGGCGTAGGAGTGCAAACCACGTGAGAAATTGAGTTTTCCAATGGTCTACTGTCGTGAAATCCCTTCGCTCGCAATGCTAAATCCCATGCTATGCTGATAGCATAGGCCGGGGACTAAGTTATGAACATCATGTATATACAATATATCTAGGTACTACCTAACCCCTGCCCTGCTGCAAAGCGCCAGAGTCCTTTCGACTGATTGTGCAATATTATAGCAGGGGCCTGTTTTGTTAACTCGCAGTTTTTAAAAAAAAAAAAAAGAATTTAGAAAAAGCAGACTACACTGAACTTAAAAGTGCACTGGAAAGCTAAAAACAAGAAAGAAACAATCCAGGCCTAATTTTTGCGTCACGTCTCAGGGCCTCCGTGATAAGTTTCATGAATTCATTTTATTACAACATTGATTTATTTGGAGGACCTTCACGGACGCAAAAATTAGGCCTGGATTGTTTCTTTCTTGTTTTTAGCTTTCCAGTGCACTTTTAAGTTCAAGGTAGTCTGCTTTTAGATCAAAAGGTCTTATTGGATGATCCGGGTGTCCGTCTGTCCGTCCGTCTGTCCGTCCGTCGTTTCGTCCGTCTGTCCGTCGTTTCGTCCGTCTGTCCGTCTGTCCGTCTGTCCCACCCCAAACTGCTCCGTACAGTTCATATGTAATTGAGCATAATAAGACAATTTCT
>JAQFZY010002553.1:0-11488 GCA_034696285.1 Hypogastrura burkilli
TTAAGGCTTTAACAAAATAAATTAATTAATTCACGTAAAATAATAAATGGACAACGGAGGACCTGAGAAGGAAAGCATATTAATCCTATACTTGTGAAACTAGTTTCTTCCTTTCTATTGCGCACTTAAGCTCAGGGTTGCTTGCTTTTTCTAAATGCATTTTTATATATTCATGCTTTGCGCTTAAAATTCCACTTTGCATTCTCCATCTCTGCCTCTTTGAACGCATCTGAAAGCGTATTTTGAGGCCAAAGCATTTCTTGTAAAAGTGAAACCATTATGGTGTTCCTCCTAATTAATAACGGTTGGAATTCCGGAATACTTTGATCCCCCAGCTGGCTATGGCTAAAACCGGCGGAAATAGACGCTTTAAATTACCTAATTTTTGTATGTGGGAGTGCCTGCGGCAAATCTTGGACTTGGGAACCCTGGGAACGGTCTTAGCAGCCTTCTACAAGTTTCTGGAGCGTCACAGGAGAATAATTGAGGAGGCCACGGAAGCTGGGCAGGATATTGATGTTGGCAGACCGGAGAGGATCCAGATATCCATGCATCCCATGGTAAACCCTATTGTCAATCAAAGTTGTACCTAGCGATTTAGCAATCACTCTTTCCCGATTAATAATCCGTTAAATTAATTTAAAGAAGCTCTTCTAAAAATTAGAAATAAAATGAAATCCGGTCATTTGAAATAAGGCTCTTCGGGATTTGAGCAAGGTTCATTGACCCTAGAGAATTCTGGCTAGACAACCTCAATCTTGTTGTCAAGGAACCTTGTGAGCCCGTCATAATGCTTTCCGCTAATTCGGAATTGTGCCAGGTCCGACGTTCCCTTAGCAACCGTCAGCTTGGGAAAGAGGAAATTGTACGGGACCGACTCCCCGGGACCTATTTCACTGGGAAATGTTATAAATTAGTTAGTTAGAACGAGGCAACTTTTCTTTAGATAGTCCCAGCTCTTACCATGAGATGTATGTATATTGTGACTTTGGGGTAGTCGTTTGCTCTTAAAACTTTCTCTGGAGTCTCCTTTACGTACAGTAGTATTCCCTTTAGATGGATTCTTACATAAATTCAAGTGTACGGCATACGGCATACTGTTCTAGACTTACTTTAGTCTCTGCATATACTATTTAGAGGAACAATATTTTTGCTCCAGCAAAAACAGTACATATTCAGGAAACAGCTTCATATAAAAAATGTTACTCGTTCAGGAAAAAATATTAAACGTTCAGGAAAAAATATTACTGTTTTAGGAAAAATATTTAACGGTTTTAGTTAATGCGTTAACCTCCTCTTGGTTTATTTTTTCGCTTTCTTTGTTAACTTTATATATTTAAGTTAGGTTAGGTCAGGTTACAAGGTACCAGAAGTAAGAATTGCACACGACCTAAGCGTACTAAATGCTGTTTAATCCAACCTAACGTTCAAAGTATTTTTTTTAATTTAGCAGCACTTAGTAAGCTTAAATGGAATTATGAATACCAATATCAGAACTTATCGGTCCTAAATATTGCTTGCAGTGAGACAAAACAGTTCTAGTAGTTCATGGCCATATTTGTAACATAATTGAACCGAGAAAATTATATATTCTATTTCGGAAATTTATATAAGTTTAGAATCCGAAGAGCATTACTTATTGTATTTAGCTTGTGTTTTTAAATTCCAACAGAAATAGAGTGGGGAATTACTGACGTTAAGTAAACAGTGTAATACGGAATTTGATAGATTGAAACACTTCATTAGTATCCGAGATACTCATAGCCCAATGACCATAATGTTTAATCGTAAATGCCATAGTCGGATCAGTCACTCAGCATTAGGCATTATATATTTTTTTCAAATTGTTTCCTGAACCTGAAGTATTTTCTGGAAGTCAGCAAAATTTTCCAGACACAGTCTCTGGACGATTCTCAAAGCGGGTGTCAGGGAATAGAAAAAGGAACAATATTTTTGCACCAGGAAAAATATTACACATTTAGAAAACAGCTTCATATAAAAAATGTTACTCTTTTAGGAAAAAAATATTACTCGCTCAGGCAAAAATATGACTCGTTGAGGAAAAAAATATTACTGTTTCCGGAAAAATATTTATCGGTTTTAGTTAATGCGTTTGAAACTTCCTCTTGGTTTATTTTTTCGGTTTCTTTGTTAACTTTATATATTCAAGTTAGGTTAGGTTAGGTTACAACGTACTAAAAGTAAGAATTGCATACGACCTAACCGAACTAAATGTAGTTTAATCTAACCTAACGTTCAGAGTATTTTTTAAAAATTGACACAAAATGGAGTTGAGATTGAGTGTCAGCAATGTCAGTTTCTATGTATCAATTTTTTTTAAATACTTTGAACGTTAGGTTAGATTAAGCAACATTTAGTTAGGTTAGGATATTTGCGGGCACGATTTTTAAATTCTCAGGCGCGTTTATTATTCTTCCTGAGACCGTAACATTTTTTTCTAAATCAGTAGTATTTTTTCATAAAAACGTCACATTTCTTCCTGAGCGAAAAATACAAGCCGTAGAAAAATAGTCCATTCATTTAATAATTCATAACACTAACCGATTCTTGGTTTCCCAAAACAGTATCCAAAACACATTATCTGTAATAAGTGGACTCAGGATCTAAGCTAAACAACTTCTAGGATACGAAGAGACTCAAGGTGTCCCAAAAGCGACTAGAACGTCATCCAGGCGACGTGTTCTTGTATAATCAAGAACGAGGACACTTCGCTTCGGTTATAATATGACTCAGTGAGTCCCAAGAAACGTCTCAGATTTTCGAAAATTCCCGGATAGCTCTGGTACAACTGTGTGTATAATCAGGAGGCTTCAAAAGTTTATTTACGCTTTTTGCAAATGTTAGCTTTGCTCGAGAAAATACATAATAAAGTTTTCCAGCCTAGCATGCGCAATGGATTTCTAAAATTTGGATTTGCTATACAGTAGAGTTTTAGGCCCACTAAGCGTGCTTGAAATTCTTTTTTTTTAATCTTTACACTGGGATCGTGCGGCTGGGAATTTATTTTTGTGCTTAGCGCAAAAGTTGTATTTGATCAGCGATACAGTTTTCTGTGGCATTAAGCGGCTTTTAATTCACATTTTTCTTGTAAGTTTAATGCAGTCTGTAACCAAAATAAAAGCCGAATCAAATATATTTTTTTTTTTCCGAGACGAATAGCCAATGAAGTCTTTCACATATCCCTTAAAAAATTTAACAGTCATGAATTTCTCATTTGAAAAAAGTATTTTCCATGCGTTTTAATTGATTACGGCACTTTTTCTATCCCCCTAAAATGCCGGAGTTGACGTACCCGGGATCTCAACCATTGGGCATGTATGGCTGGAACTGTGCCTAGCAACACAGGGATTGGAACAGGAATTCCGTCATCCAATGCAGCCGACCTGCGCTGTGCCAACGGAACCTGGAAAAGAGCCAGCCAGCAGCCAGGTCATTGGAAATCCAAATGATCTCATGGGCTCAGATAAGGGAAGGAAGCCAAGTGCTGGATAATAAGTTTAAGCAGAGTAATACACTATTCCTTCAACACTCTCCAATGAACAACTACAGCCTTCTTAATGATTAACACAATTAACAATATTTTCATACGAGAATGGTTGCTTTTGATTCAGAATGGTGCAATTCAGTGATTTACTTGACTACATGTATCTTAATACGGTTGCTCTTATTGAAATGAGCTCTGAATCAGCGCAGCGGTTTACGTTGTACCCTTCCGCCTAATAAGGTAGCGCTTAATTTCCGACCGATTAGGTTCTGCTTTTAGAAGCATGCACTGTACTACGATATTAGAAATGTTCACTTTTGAATAGGCGCTTCTTACTGAGACTGAGATGCATCTTCAATTTGCAATTTCGATGTTTGAGGGTTCCGTCGGATTCAGATCAGACCAGAATTATAATAGTTGACATTTTATATTTTCATAGGATGGGAAGGAGCTCCCAATTTCATAAGCGTTTCCAAATGAGAAATGTAACCATGTTAACAGGTTAAAATAAATATTTGTATGTCAGAATTTCATAATGTTTCGTAAATGTGAGGCGAAGACCTATTTTGCTTAAACCTTTGATTCCTTGGTCTGTGATCTGTAATTGCTTATTACAGAACTGGTGGGATACGATGAGTGAGGCCTATGGAGATGCTACTACATTGTTAATCCCTCCCTTAGACTTCGGCTCATCTAGAACTGTCAGAATGTTTAAGATACACGGGTCAGGGTCCGAATCCGGTACTGTCGATTTCTATGTCAATGGCGGGAGCAAGCAGCCCGGCTGTCGGAACGGTGACTTGATCAGCCTCATTAGGTCCGTTATAAGTAAGCCCTTCCTTTATTAGGGTTCAGGACTCCTAAGATAATTTTTAACTGCATTATGCGCCTACAGCGGCTTGTGACCACCGCAGAGCACCCCGATACTTTTCCCTGTCAATTCAACGGAAAAAAGAATCAAAGCATGCGCCAGTAGCTACTGGAAGAATTTCCGATCCTGCAAGCACGGACGGAAATGCATGACGGACCCCAATTCGTTTCGGAGAGTACTGCCCACGAAAGTAAGGCCCAGCATAAAAAACCGTGCATGTAGTACTTCGTAGCAAAGTCAGACAACGGATTCGCGAATACTGGCAAAATATTACTCATATCTAATCAAATGTTTCAGGGCACGGGGAAGGCTCTTCATGGACTAGACAATCTAGTCAGAGCTAGTACTTCTAGTCGATGACAAATGATCAGTTTCGAAGCCAAGCCATCTGAGCCGGCTGCGGTGCAACATTCCTTTTAACAATACAGGAAAGTTTTTGACCCTGCAATTTCGAGGCCAGAATTTTGACTCGTTGTTGGTAATAAAATCATTGTAATTCATGATCATTGTTACATAAATGTGAATGGCTGTCATTATGTCGAACTGTAAAATGTCGAATTGTCATTTCGCCGAACTCACTGCGTCGAATGGTTTGAATGTCGAATCGTTTAAATGTCGAAAGCTTTGAATGTCGAATCCTTCGAATGTCGAAAGGCCTGAATGTCGAATGATTTTATTGTCTAAAACTTTGAACGTCGAACCGTTTCTAAACCTAACCTAACTAACCTAACCTGACCTAACCTAACTTATGTAACCTAACCTAACCTAACTTAGCCTAACCCTAATTAACCTAACCTCTAACCTAAGCTAACCTGCTATTTAAATGATTCGACATGCAAACCTTTCGACATTAAAACGATTCCACATTCGAACTTTTCGAAATTCAAGCGATTCGACATTCAAACTTTTCGACATTCAAACGATTCGACATTCAAAACTTTCGACGTAGTGAGTTCGACGAAATGACAGTTCGACATTCGTGAGTTCGACATAATGAAAGCGTTCCCATAAATATTGCTATTGTTATTAGGCTTTCCATCCCTATAATAATGATACTGCGTGTCCAAGGTCCAAAGTCCGCATAAATGCTAGAGAATGGTAGATTCAAGTTAAACTCAATTGATTGAAACTTCTCAAACCGTTGTACATACAATTTTCACCTCCATAAAATGGACCTTTTCGAAAGTGCTCAGCTGACACCGGAACTTCTAATGAATCTTCTGCAAATCTTGAAGCTGCTTGGGTTTCTCCTTACCTCTGACTTGTTCTCCGAAGCAGAAGGAAAAAAATGTTCAAAACTTAAGATGCGGTCGATATGACGAGTCTAGACTCGACTCAACACAGGATCTTCAGGCTCCTATCCGTCCTTTTGAAGCTCAGGGTAGGTCAGGTCCTTATGGAGCTCAAGGTCGGATCACCCCAGAGGAGGTTACAGGACGGGCTGGCACATACGATCCCGAAACTAGGCAATTTGTCGACCAAGATCTATCTCACATCACATACTTCCTATACTCCTATTACAAGTAAGAACAGAAGTATGTATTGTATTTTAGAGACAGCCTATGCTTCCAATACATTAGACCTATAATATTACATGACTCGGTAAGCACAAACAATTACTTGATTTACCCTCTTTCTAGTGACAACAAGGTATCCGTCAAGGTTAATATGAACGACCCCAGTTTACTGGATCGAAGTGGATTTGATCCCAAGTATCCCGTTAAAATTTTAGTAAATGACTTTACACAAAACTTCGAGACCTCGTTTCCGGTAAACGTAAGAGACGGTGAGGCATATGTACTTACATAAACTGGGCGCACGCACTATATTATATGCACTGAATACTGTGCTCAGCCTGCGCTCCGCGAGCTTGAATCCTTTTCAATCCCAATGCTGGACATTTACCATCCATCCGCCAACTAATTCCACCATTTTGTTTTCAGCATATGTCAAAGCTGCCTCCCTACGAACCGGAGCCGAGAAGGTCAACACGATAGTAGTTGATTGGGGCCCATTGCGAGTGAAAGATGGAACTTATTGGTGGCTTTATTATTGTAATTCTTCTGTTTTATAAAATTTAGAATTAAAAAATCCAGGGCAGAGGGATTATATCTGCCGTCTGCTGTCCTGTACCCAGCCGTCACCGACAATGTGCAGATTGTTGGAAAAGGCATTGCGAGATTTATCAACTTTCTCAAAACAAGCTATGACCTCATCCATATTGACGGATTTAGTTTAGGTACAGGTCCGCCCCAAGGTCATTTCTCACCACCCCAGTCACACTAGAATTGGTCCTTTATATTGTGACTCGGGCCCTTTTCCAGGTGCCCATGTGTCCGGTGTGGTCGGAGCCGAGATCCACCGAAATAACGGGAAGAAGCTTGGTCGGGTCACAGGCCCCTCCTTCGGCGACGTTGTCGTGCTGTTATTGCAGCTCTTATTGCATCGCAGCCGGGTTTAGCCGAGACCTGACCAGTGCAAGGTGTATTGGCACCCGCCACTCGCCTACACAACCTCCCAACTCAATGCTACTTAATGGTCACGTAGGCTGGGGTTTGATGGGCCTGGAGCCTCTCCGATTGGCTCTCTGAAATTATATATACTATTTCATGGAGGAGCATGCCTCGGTGAATGAACTCGAACCCACCCAAACCTCAAAGCTACACCATGCTACACAATACTAAATGGTACGGAGCCCGAGGGCTCCGCCGATTGGGTGAACGCCGATGATACTGCTAAATCCCAACCAAGACCAACTTCATACGGCTCAGGGCAGTACAATAAAAGGATACACATTTTTCTTACGGTCCGCCAGTATTTAGAACTCCTGTTCTACTCTCAGGTAAGAACTTTAGTTAGAACTAATGGCCGGGCAGGAAATTAAGGCAAAGGACCTCACAAGGTCCCATGTCATGTCCTAGAGCCTCCAGGCCCCAGGAAAGTGCATGGTAACTCGATTCCAAGCCTTGCCGGGACTGGTAAGTGCATGGGAACTTGATTCCAAGCCTTGTTGGGACTGGTAAGTGCATGGGAACTCGATTCCAAGCCTTGCCGGGACTGGTAAGTGCATGGGAACTCAATTCCAAGCCTTGCCGGGACTGGTAAGTGCACGGGAACTCAATTCCAAGCCTCCAGGTCCCAGCCAAGTGCACGGGAACTCGATTCCAAGCCTCCAGGTCGCAGAAAAGTGCACGGGAACTCGATTCCAAGTCTTCAGTTCCTAGCCAAGTGCACGGGAATTCGATTCTAAGCCTCCGGGTCCCAGCCAAGTGCACAAGAACTCGATTCCAAGCCTTGCCGGGACTTGTAAGTGCATGGAAACTCAACTCCAAGCCTCCAGTCCCCAGCCAAGTGCACGGGAACTCGATCCCAAGCCTCCAGGCCCCAGCCATATGCACAGGAACTCGATTTCAAGCGTTGGTGGGAACTCGATTCCAAGCCTTGCCGAGACTGGTAAGTGCATGGTAACTTGGAAGTTGAAACCACAACTCATTGAGTATTGTTTTCCGGCCCTGACCATCAGTTCTAACCAAAGAACACTGAATTTCCATAGTTCATACTACAACCTCTCAAAGTAGTTCCGCCTAAACTTAAAACCGTTTCCAAGGGTTTATTATAAGTTTTGAACCAGGAATTGGAGAAGGAGGTTTTGGATATGGAATCCGACGAGGAACCGTCAAATCTAGTCACTCATCTATGCCCGCAGGAAATGAAACAATGAAACATGAATCAACAAGTACAAGTCCTCCCTCGCCAGGCACGTAACAACAAGGCATTCGGGAAATTCTATACCCTTCAGATGCCCCATCTGTAACAATGGATTCAACCGCATGGACAGTCTTAAGCGACACATTAAGAATTTGCATTCTTCAATTTAGTAATCTTACTATCTAGCCCTGGATTTCCTTTACTTTTTCTCTCATTCCGATTTCCGTTCCGTTTTTTTGTAAAAACGTTTCTTGTCTTTAATTTTTGTCCCGATTTTCTTTTATAATATACTTCTTTACAACTCCCTACCGTCCTAATTAATGTATTATTAAGAGTTTTACCCTGCTACTACTGATATTTTTTTCGTTTTCAAACTCTGATCAGTGTTCAATTTTTTGTCACCATACCAGGATCGGAAATGGATTTAGGCTGATTAAACTGAGAGTCGTCATGGGGCTTGAGTCTGCTAAGGATCCTAATTATTGACAAACAATAGGTACTACTTAGAATGTATTGTTCCACAACAGCAGGGGCATCATGACTTTAAGCTCGCTCCCTTCTACTTTCATCCTGGGTCAGGATACAACGACTTTGGACCTTCTCTCGCTCAGTTAGTTGGGTTCAGGAGTCAAGGGACCTAATCAAGCCCAGGCTCTCCGCCAACAGATAAAGTAAATTTGTGCACAGGCTTTTATTATCACGGCGGAGGTAAGTACAATAGTTGCAATGTACACCAGTAGAAGAAGCACGTGAAAACACATAGTAATGGGTTCCCTTGTTTTCCTCATGGAACACAAGTAGTAACTACTGGGGGCCCCGCACTAGAAATTTTGGGGCGCGTTTAGCATTGGATTTGGATAACTACTTTGGACATTGTGAAAGGAAATAGAATTCACATAAGCACCAATATGGTAACATATGCTGCTATTGGGAGACGGAAGACCGGCGGCGGCTTTCTGGAAGTTGTTGAGGTCAGCTCCGCCCCCTATCCTTTCTACCGCCCAGTTACATAACGAAGATACTAATAAAATTAACGTGCTTTGTAGGGGTGGATGATATAGTTAAAAGTACATACATACATATGCAGATAATAGCAATATGTGTAAGTTGAGAGGTTTGGAGTGGTCTAGAAAATATTGATTTGTACAGATAGTGGAAATAATGTGGGATTAGCTAGCACTTTGGGAAGGATCATGGATATTGGACTGGTATGCGTGCTGACGTAAAACCTAATTCACGCCCCCACTCCGCTGGGTCTTCTTCCATTCCGGAACGGATTCAGACTTCTTCACCTTAAAGTACATAAAAATCAAAAGGATACGAATTAAATCCCCTTTAAAATCCAGACTAAACCTGGCTGCAACTACTACTACTACTACTACTACGATCCAAGATTAATTTAAGGTTGTTCAGCCTTGTTATGATAATCAAATTCCAAAGTGGCAGTACCACATGCTGAACAGCACCGTGTCACAAAGAGAGCCAAATTTCAAGACATGCAATTTTTCAAGAGCGGACATAATCGGGACATAATCAAAACTTTCAACGACGAAAATTAAAATTTTCGATAACTTACGTTCGGGCTGTAGCTGACGGACACGGTAACAAAAGGAGGCCCGGCAACCCGGATCTACACAGTATTTCATATGAAAGGAGCAGAGGATGGCTAGCTCCTTACAACATGGACACTCCCTCTTACTCTTGCAATCCAAGCGGATTTCCAAGAGTAAATTTGAGCAAAGAATCGGGCTGCGGGATTTTTGTATTGAAGGCTGACGTAAGTGAGGGTACTGTAGTAGAACATGGTATATTAAGCTTATAGTGTACTAGTTGAACTTTGATCTGGGGACAGGAGGAGCGAGTACAGCGGCTGTCCTGGCAGTCCCAACCATGGTCGAAACCTTCAATGCATATCTTGACAGACAGGCTGGCCTTGACTTCCAGGCGAGTCTGGTTCTGGATCTCAAGTACCAGAACCAGCGTTGAGAACTTTGTTCTTCGTATTGAGCTGAATTCTAAATCCTTGTCCTGGGCCATCTTCAAGAAGGGCTCCCGGCCGTCCATCAAAGTACAAGCCGCTACCGGGTCCGGGTCGACAGTACTCTGGAAAGGGATTTATCATTAAATTATCAGGCCGGCTTCACAAATAACACTTAATTGTAAAAGAGGTGGTGGAGGAGGAGGAATGTGACATTACTAGGCCTACCCAAACAAGAACAGAGGGCGGAGACAGAGGAGGACAGAGGCTGACTAGAATGGAAGACGGCTCCTACGCTCATCAGAAACCGTTCCATTCTGGATTGGGATCCTCCCGCCTCACCGAGGCTCTTCTCAAGGATCTCTGGCCAAAAGTCCGGGTCAAAGTAGGGGATTTCTTCGAGGGAGCCGAAGTTGCCGGCCTTGAGTGCCTTTAACTCGTCCTAACCCCGAGAAAAAGTATTATTATTCTACTCCTATGTACTACTACTACTCTCATTCAATTTTAAGTTAATATCATTTGAAGACGGCTTGAGAAAATTGGGATATGGGACCCCAGCAGTACCTCGTACCCGTGGAGACTCTCATCCTTGACTCCTTTGTCCAGAACAACTCTATACCATCTTAGGAGCCGCCTTGGTGTTGGGATTTTCTGGTCCGGCGGGTGAGCGTAAAAAATGTACTCGTCACCCTTCTTCGGAGGGCAGGCCCAAATATGAGCCTGGTTGAACACACGCCCTTTGACGTAGTCCAAGTATCCGAGGACCAGCTCGTGGTAGGCCCGAGTACGGAGGGCCCGGGGCCTGAAGAAAAAGAACGGGTCCCTACAGAAAAAGGACGGATCCCCCAGAAAAGGGACGGGTTCCCCAGAAAAAGGACGGGTCCCCCAGAAAAGGAAGGGTCCCCCCAGAAAAAGGACGGGTCTTCCAGAAAAAGGACGAGTCTCCCCAGAAAGAGGACGGGTCCCCCAGAAAAGGGACGGGTCCCCCAGAAAAAGGGGGGGTACCCCCAGAAAAAGGACGGGTCCCCCAGAAAAGGAAGGGTCCCCCCAGAAAAAGGGCGTGTCCCCCCAGAAAAAGGACAGTTCCCCCAGAAAAAGGACGGGTTCCCCAGAAAAAAAAGGGTTCCCCCAGAAAAAGGACGGGTCCCCCAGAGAAATTACGGTTCTCCCAGAAAAAAGACGGGTCTCCCAGAAAAAGGACGGGTCCCCCCAGAAAAAGGACGGGTCACCCCAGAAAAATGACGGGTCCCCCAGAAAAAGCACGTTTCCCCCCAGAAATAGGACGGGTCCCCCAGAAAAGGACGGGTCCCCCCAGAAAAAGGACGGGTCCCCCAGAAAAGGGACGGGTCCCCCAGAAAAAGGACGGGTCCCCCAGAAAAGGAAGGGTCCCCCCAGAAAAAGGACGGGTCTTCCAGAAAAAGGACGA
>JAQFZY010002554.1:0-11486 GCA_034696285.1 Hypogastrura burkilli
GACCTTTTACACTGAAGTCCACAATGGTTTGGAGTACTGTGTAACCTCTCGTCACGTGTCGGCTTCTGCTTCAATGTATCTATTTCGGATGTAGGAGTCACCATCACTCCATCTGGGTCACAGCAGAGGCAAGTTTGTCATCATAATTATTAAGGTATCAGTTAAGTACATATATATCAGTATCAGTGTATTAAAAGTATTTAGGTCATTTAGGTTACTATTCAGGTTTTTGAGGTATTATTATTAATACATGCAGTGAAGTTTATTTGCATTTATTTATGAATTTATAATTTTTCCAAATCACGTATAGGATTTGATATTTCCCCCGGATGACAACGGGGGGGGGACGTAATAATGAGTGAAGGAGAATCGCTACGGAAGTTGGACAGCAAAGTCTCCACAGCAATTAGAAGAGGACAGATCATTACTAAACTCTCTGACGTGGTTCGAGAATTAGTTGACAATGCAGTTGATGCAGGGCCTACTAGGGTTCAAGTGCTTTTGGTAATCTGCATGCGTTTACTGCGTCTATATTATCACAGCCGCGCACGTGCATAGGCATATGTAGATATACTGTAGAGGAGATTGATACTGACAATTATCTGTCCGTTTTTCCACAGGATAACTATGGTTTGGATAAAATCGAAGTGCTGGATGATGGTCATGGTATTCGTGCCAGTGAGCTTCGCTTTGCTGCAACAGGTGGCTATACATCCAAACTAAACGACGAACAAAATCTAAGTAAGCTCAAGAATGGCATATTAAATTCGCAATATTCTTAAATACTATTACCTAAATCGAATACTAATCACGTAATAAATACATACGTAGGTTGTGGCGAAGACTATGGATTTCGCGGTGAAGCCCTATCTTCCATATGTTCATTTGCTAATGTAACGATTCTTACGAAAACTGAAAAGGACGCGTATGGGACTCGCTATATCCTGGATGAAGCGGGTCGAATTAAAGGGGAAAACAGAACAGCGTTCACAAGAGGAACTAATGTCACTGTGCGGGATTTGTTCGTCAAGTATCCGGTCCGTCGTAATTACATTCGAGAAAAGCCGAGAATGATTGCGGAGCTAAAGGAAATAGAATCCTATCTAAAGTCACTTGCACTTTCAAATCCAAAGGTAGTTATTAGTAGTACATATACGCTTGTCTAAGTTTGGAATTTCTTAACTGAATTGGATTCTTAGAAATATCAGTAACTTTTTGTGTTTGAAGATTTGTGTCGTCCTAATTCACAACGGGAGCTCCATTTGGTCCAAACCAGCAGTTATGTCTCTAGAGCAAGCAATATGTACAGTCCTAGGCGTTAACATTTCCAAGCAACTTAGAAAGTGGGGACCTTTGGACATTGTGACACCGGGGAAAAACGGGAGTGACTTTATAACAACAATGGAGTTACATGCGCCAAAATTACCAATTGATACAAAGTTGATGACATGTTCCTCAAATAAGTCCTGCATTGTACTGCTAAATCGAAGGAGAGTACACATTAAAGAATTCGAAAAGGTACGTACCATAAGGTCACTGTTACTGTTTAGTGCATTACCTATACTTATTAAAAACATATTATTATATTTATAAATTACACTACGTACTAAAGTTTAGGTATACTTACCATGTAATCTTTGTTTTAACTGTAGATGTTACAGCAACATATTATGGGAGCTGTCCAGTCACCTACCCAAGCGTCATATGCAAAGTTTCCTGTTGTACTGTTGAAAATTGAAGCTCCTCCGGATCAGGTGGACTTTAACAGGGATATGGACAAAGCAAAAGTGTTCCTATTACACAAGGTGAGAGGCCTTTAACATCACATTTTTTATAGGTTTGAAATTAAATAATATTTTATTACAATAAAAAACTAGACTGAAGTTTTGGAGACACTTGAGCAACAGTTGAAAGAGTTCTATGGAATGGCAATCACCGCGAACACGAATGTCATGAAGGAAAACGTTCAAAATGTCATAAATATAACTGATCCAAAACCGTCGGATGCGGGAATAGTTACTAAACCTCCTGGTTGTCGAACTTTTGATCCTTCTTACTCCACACCTACCTTAACCACGGTTCGAAGTCAGAATGTCGCCTCATTTTTAGGTGATATCCTATCTCCATCCAATGAGAACTTTTCCAGAAGTCCAGTAAAGGTATGACAGTTTGATGCGTTTTGAATGTGTCAAGTCTAATTAGGTGTTTTAATTATACCTAGACGCCAATGATGCCAGCTGCGAACTCAAGTTTAACCGGCCCATCAAGCCTTCCTGGGAATAGAAATACTCCACCTGTAGAACCTTCGTCGGCAAATAGTTCTGGATATGCCTCACTCGCTGACCTTACTTCAGTACACACTACTAATCCGAAGAGTTCCTCAAACGATCTTAGTTTAGACAAAGACTGGGTGCTTGGACGGATGAAAGACAAGCACGGAAATATAATTGAGGTAAGGTTTCTTCTAAAAATCTATCAAGGGTTTATTATGCATGTTTTTTTGTTATACTTCTCGTAGAGCACGACGTTAGTAAGACCACGAATGAGTTCTTTAGGTGGAAAGTCTTCAAACTCACGGTCGATGTCACCTGAACTCGGCCGTGCTGGCTCAGAAACTCACCAAACCCTCAGCTCATTAAACTTGTCTGGTTCGGCCTATAAAGAACCCAGTTTATACTCAACTCCACGGAGTGCCGAAGAAAAATATTACGATTTATTCACCAAGATCCGAAACTGCAATTCCCTGAGCCGCTCATCTAGTACTTCGTCGTCAGTTAATAAATACCCAGCTTACGAGCCACCTGCCAAACGCTCAAGATCAAGCATTATTTTCAGCCCGAGTTCAGAGTCCAAAGATGATGATGATATATTTCCGCGTCGGCAGTCTCAGACTTCTCAACCAAGAGCTCCAAGACAAGTAACCTTGGACAGTTTGAGAAACTGGAAAGTACCTGGAAGTAAATTTGCCAAGACAAATAGCGTTCAGTCAACCCCTATGCATCATAATCTTAGTCGAGAAGACTTGAACAACTCTCGGCGTCCAAGTGATGAACCAACCATTGTCTGCCAGCCGCAAATGCCTGACTCAATGAAGGCAGTTCTGCACAAACGAAAGGAAACAGCTTGTACGACGAGTAGGAAATCAAAGGAATTTATTCCATTGCAAAGAATGGTGTCCTCAGTCGGAATGTTAAAGGTTCGGGTGACCCCAAGTCAGAACGAAAATCTGACAAACAACAGGTATGGGGTGCACTGTAAACGGCGTTTCACAAATACATATGAGCTAATTTTTTTAATCGCCGTGTCTTGTTCATTAATAGAATCGCGTTGAACAAAGTTATTGGAACCCTTCGCGGGACATCGTTGTACGTTGTAAAGTTAGAGCATCTCATGGGCGTGTTCTCTCCCCATAATCTCCTTGAAATGGTTCCGTCACTAAAAACTAAACTTGGAATTCCGGTGGACTCTGAGAGCAATGACTATCCATTGTCAAATGCCTCTGTTAAAATTCTGATAAATGAGTTCACAAGTCTGTCCTGTGAGGAATACTCGGAGGAAATGGTCACAAAGATCTTCACTGTTCTCAGAGATCTAGAAGGAGAGGTTGAGCCTGAAAGGGAAATCCATCCGGAAGAGGTTGAAGATCAGCTAGAACACGAACACGAAACTGAAAGTATTATTTAGTGTGTACAGTACCGAATAGTAATTTATTGTTACAAATTGTTTCCGTCTTTAATTCAGACGTCTGGCTACCGGTGACGATTACATTGTTAGTTGGCGTTATTTTGTTTTACTAAATAGAATGTACTGTTTAATAAAAGTTTCGAATGTTCGGTGTAAAGTGTAGTAGATACGTGTTATGTAGATATGTATGCAAATGTTATGTTGCCATGTATTATTGGGTTACAGGAGGTTACATCAGTTATGCCGTATTATTTTTGTACTGTACTCTGTAGTGACTTTAATATGATTTCATTATGTCGTCTGCATTGTTTTGATATGTATTCTATTGATTATGATTTAGATCGTTTTTGGATTGCGTACTTATTATTTGCCCATAAAAATGCATCTGGGGTGCGTACGATTTCGACACTGCTGTAATTATTTATTTAAAGGTTAGTTAACGGCTGATATTGTAAAAAATAAACACAATTTGCAACGGTAATAATTTATTACTGCAGAGACTAGATTCAGACAATATGCATGACAATTCTTTACAATGCAAGATGCGAGTATTACAGGGATTAGAAGTTACGGTTACGGTTAGGCTGCATACTTATATTGTAGTTCCCTTTTGTTCTTCAGTACTGGTAATGGTACTAATATATTTACTATTGCCCTTGGATTGGATAGCATGTATGTGCTCCATCCAAGTTTACGCATTTTAATTTTTGTTTAATCCCCCACACCATGAACGCGGCTTTAGGCGACAGGCAGACTTGACACAGGGATGGGTGATAAAATACGCATTATCTAACAGTTGAATGTTCTTGACCAGTAAAAATAACAAAGGAATGGGCATTAATCGTAGACTAGCCCCAATAATGAGTGTCTTCACCCTTGAATACAAATTAGCAGGTCGGCCCGTTAAGAGAGATCTAAATATAAAACGTTCCGTAAGTCTTTGTACTGGCACGTCGTAATAGGCACTCACTAACCTGTCACTGTTGTAAAGAGAGATGTTGCACCTTACACCTTTCAATTTCTTCAGTTGACAATGACATGAATTCAATTGGCGATATTGAAGATCAACAGTCAATCAGCAACTTCAATGATCCTTAGTACATGTTTAGATGTCTAAGAAGGGTCAACACGTCAGCAGGGGCTTGTATTACAATATTATAAAGTTGTAAACAACATTTGAATCCAAGTATTATAATGATTTTTGTTAAAACGTTTTTACTGAACTTGTTGTGCTCAGTAGTAGCTTGTGATCCGGATTTTGGACTTCCCGAGATCGTGGAGGCGGACCGTCTGAATCAGGGAACAAAGTCTCGGACACTAACGATTACGAATAGTCTTACTATTGTAACAAAGAGTGGGCCTGTGAAGGGATACTTCATGAAAAGTGCAAGTGGGCGCAAGATAAGGGCCTTCGAAGGCATCCCTTATGCCGAACCACCGATTAATCAATTCAGATTCAGGGTAACGCTTCCTTATACAAGTTTTCTGTTTTTTTTTGTGTACCTAGCTTCTTATTTTTTCTAAATAGTCTGCAAACCGGAAGAAGCCTTGGGAATCTGTGCTTCAAGCCAAAGGCATCGGGCCCTACTGTCTCCAGCTACATGCGACAAAGCTCTTTCGTGTGGTTGGACAAGAAGACTGCCTCTTTCTAAATGTTTACGCTCCGAATGTAAAAATTGCATTTTTTTTAGTGTATTACCTACCCATTTTTTGCTATGTACCCTAATGAAATGGCTGTAACGCTGATTTCAAATTGTTTCAGATTATGGAGACTGGAACAGGTCTGAAAAGTAACTCCGCATCTGAAAATGGGACAAAGGGCTTAAACGATCTTCTGCCGGTTATCATTTGGATACACGGGTAAGCTGATGATGTTGCCAAAATTTAAATCTTTGGACTTCAAAATTGGACCTCCCAATGCTCTTCTTTAGCGGGGCCTTCATTTTTGGTTCTGGTGGAGAATATGGGCCAGCGTATATGGCTGACGAAGACGTAATTTTGGTTACACTTAACTACCGCCTTGGAGTACTCGGTAAGTCATTGTAGGCTGTAACTTTTTCCTTGGCAAATAACTTTTGAAATATTTTTCAATCACCTGCATCAGGGTTCCTAACTACAGGAGATGAGAATAGTCCTGGAAACCTTGGGCTGAAGGACCAAGCTTTAGCGATCGAATGGATTCACGAAAACATAGAAGAGTTTGGTGGGGATCCCAATCGAGTCATGCTGTTGGGTCAGAGTGCTGGAGCAGCGTAAGTAAATCATGCTCTCCAATGGGTTACATTATGGCCGCGTTTCAATTCCCAGTATGTGTAATGTGTATCATTGTTCTAGCTCAGTCCACCTCCACATGCTCTCCAAGTATCCAACAAGGAAGTACTTCCAAAGCGCGGTGAGCCTTTCGGGAAACGCGTTCGTGCATTGGGCGCTCCGATCTCCGAAGGAAGGAAGACGACTGGCTGCAAAAACAGCGGAGCAACTCGGGTGTCCCTCTGGAAATGGTGCTGAAATAATGAGCTGCCTAAGAGAACTTAGCCCAGTTACTCTCGTGGCTAATCAAATCAATCTGTTCGTAAGTCGTACTACTACATCTGTCTATCCATATTTTGCCAGCAAAAGGCAAATTAACAGGTTCTATTTTTATCTCTGGACTTAGGAGTGGCTTCCTTTTCCGGTCGTTCTATTTGGTCCAGTTATTGAGACTGAATCCTCGGACGCATTCATAGTAGACACGGCGGATGCGCTCTACGATCGTAAGGAAGTATCGGAAATCCCATGGATCACATCAAGTACAGCACAGGAAGGACACACGGCGCTTTTGTGTAAGGCTCTGTTATAAGATGTGTCAGTCTTTCTGAAGCCATGCCTTTCGTATTTAAATTAGTTACAGAAACGCTGTCAAGAACAGACGCCATTAGATCCCATTGGGAGGACCTGGCTCCTCTCGTTCTCGACTACAAGGATAAGGTCAACGATTCGGAAGCGCTGAGTCGGAAAATAAGTCAATTTTACTTCGGAGACAGCGGACCGGCTTCTTCCACGCTGGATAAACTTAGCGAAATTGCTTCAGACCGATACTTCACTTTCGGATTTCACAAAGCTCTCCAGCGCCATTCCCGGATCGCTCCAACCTACGGCCACATTTTCAGCTACAAAGGGAACTACGGCCTTGGAAACGCTCTCGGATATAATTCATCAGAGTGGGGTACAATTCACTAATACAGATTCCGGACGTCTTCATTAATTTCCAACTTCTCCAACGTTTTTTCTGACAATGAATTCTGAGTTCGCAGGCGTGGGGCATGCGGAAGACGTTTTCTATATCTTTAACAGCAGCTCAATCTATCCAGGATTCAAGGAGCGCGACCCAGAGCGAGACCTGAGTAAAATTTTGATTAAGTTTCTGACCAACTTTGCAAGAGATGGGTAAAACAATGCAATTTTTTGTGCAAATGTTAATATCGGTACTAGGCTCCGTCATCAGATGCTGACTATTGGGATTTTTGTGCAGGGTTCCATATTACACGGGCAAAGATGGGGAACACGTTCATGTTTGGAATAAGATTGATAATCTAACGCGGCTCCAAGTTTTACAAATTGACCGGGAGATCAAAATGATTCCAGAACCATTCGTGAAAAGGCTGCGATTTTGGCAAAACCTAAACCTTGATGATATGAAACCATTTGTACTAATCTGAAGCTCAGCAAGTTAAAGCATGATATTTATTCCTAATTGAAAATAATACAACAATTAATTTTGATATTTTTCGGGAAATTGAATGAGATTGATTTTATATTTTGAAAGTCGTAATAATCAACCGCGTCATTTTGATTTTAATGGATCCGCTTCCATTGAACGAAAGAGAGAAGGCCGGCAGCAAAGACGATGAAGGCGGGCTTCCCAATATCCCCAAATGACTCCACGAAGAGATGGTAGACAAGGACAAGGAAGGTGACTCCGAGCATAAGGAAGCAGGTCTTGTCCACCCAAGTGAAGACATGAAATCCAAAGTCCTCTCTGGCTTGAAAGAGGAGCTGTGTCTGTCGTTCCCGCGCCACGCGCTCCAGCAATTCATCCCTTCCTGCTGTGCTCACCTTGTGATGATCCGTGAATTCAGAATACTCTAGGTTCTCCATTAAGTGGACCGAGTTCCGAGAGAGCTTGCAAATCTTGGTCCCTTTCAATAGGAGCGTCTTGAGCTTGGAAAGCTTCATATTTGTGGATGCCAAGTTGAAAATCTTCTCGGTGACATGGCAGTGGGTCAGGTCGAGCTCCTCAAGAGTCGTACCATGCTAATGGAGAAGGTCAACACAAAGGTTTTAAGATTTGCGATATCTTATCTACGATATCGATTGACCTATTCTTACCTTGAAAATGACTTCTTGGATGGCCGAGTCCATATTGACAGGATCTTCGGATTTACCATCAAGATCCCCGGAAAGGTATGTGAGGGCGAAGGTCTTAAGCTTAATGTGTCCCAACTGACGAGTGAGTTCTTTGAAGGTCTCAGGATTCATTCCGTCACTAACGTCGTTGAAGGCGAGGCGGGTTAGGTGCGTATGGATCGGATACTTGACCAGGGCCTCCATTACACTGATAACCGTGCTGAACCCAAATCCCGAGATCTTGATTTGCTGGAGCAGAGTGGCCGAGGATAGGAGTTCGTTAACGACGACTGAGTTTAGGTCCTGGGTTGGGACATGGTAGCGCTTCGCTGGGTCAGGGCAGGCCAAGTTTAGGAGGAGCCGGCGAACGTAAGTTGATTCCAGTGTCAGGCTCTGTAAATTAGGGAATGAGCAGATCGTGAGCGGATCCCTGGAGGAAATGGATTCGGTTTGGGTGATGCAGTGAAAGAGTCCGGTCACGTCGAAGCTTTCCATGAGTGGACACTTGTGAACGATCCGCTGGAAAGTGACTAGGGACATGATGCAGTTGTCTAGCTTCAAGTGCTTGATGTAGGGCCCATGGTTGGTGAAAAAGAGCTGGGCCTTGTCCTTCCGAAGGTCTACGCGATGGAATCGAAAGTTTGGGCAATGGTACTTCCGAATCAGTTCAAGGTTCTCAAAGGACTGGATTGAGTTGATGGAGTGGCTAGATTCACCCGGCTTGAGTTCTCCTTTGGGAAAGGCAAGGCGAACTCGGGGCCAGAGAACTGTCGTCGAACTAGTGCTTGAAATCGTCTCATTCCAGAAGGAACAAACCAGCCGGGCTTGGAGCACGTCATCGGTGTCAACGAATTTTAGAATGGTTCGCAGGATCTGATAACGCAAATTGAAACATTTTAATTCAGTGCTTCGATAAAATGAAAACGTGCTGGCACCTGGCACATCCTTGTATACCTACCTCTTTGTCTGTAAAGAGCGTCTTCCGGCTAAGTTCGAAGGAATTTGCATTCGGCAAGCCGCGTACAGTTCTAGTAGAGCTCGGCTTCGGCTGGGGTTGGACCCGGGAGCTAGTAGCCGCTTCCGCCATGATACTTCACAACGCTATGATATATCACTTAAATGCTATGCTAATATTGTAAACAATCTTTTGATTCTTGAGTAATGAATCACCCGACCCCCAATCGAAAAGCGGTTCTTTCAGTCGTGAAGTTATTCTAACGTGATTGTTATAAGCTTGTATAAAGGCAATACGTAGTATCTAATCTAAGTGTCATGACAATCTAAATTCATGCAGTAATTCTCGTAGTCCCCAGTCAGAAACCTGTTTACGGTTCTATTATATTGAAGTGCTCCGCAATTGATGTGTAAATTGATGTGATGAAGTTCTGAATCAGAAATCAGAGTACTAGAAAACGTTGTATTTTTAAAAGTGACATTTGAAAACAATTCCGGAGATAAATGAAACAAAGAAGACACCACCCAAATAGTATGTATGTAACTATACATAGTATAGTACGTCAAGCATTTTGTTTATGTTGACTTAAACTATGTATTTAATTTATAGCACAGGATTTTAATTAATTTTTAAAAAGATCTGGAAGAGCTTGATAATAGTTGTACTACAGCGCGTCCGAATCCGACACTAACTCAAGTTGACCCCAGATGACCATGAGTCATTTGCCAAACTTGGACATTCAATGTTTATAATCTAAGCCAAAAGTTGTGTCTAGGGCCGTTGAGACCATGTCCATAGGTGCTCTGGTACAAATTTACACATCCGCTGTGTTATAGAGATTGGGGGATTTGGGAAAAGTATAATAATTTATTCTTAGCAAATAGTGACAACATAATTAAGGTAACGGATGACAGTGAAAAGTTAATTCAGGTAAGTTTGTAAATCCTAATAATACATATTTCTATCATATACATACTCACTGCTTTATTTCAAAGATCCATAGTAACATCACTTCATTTCCTTTGCAGAGTATATTTAAGAGCCATTATCCAAGGTCCACACTCTGACATAAAATCAGAGCTTAGGGCAAGATAAATTGTCTCAGCAGTCTTGTCGTCATTAGTTAGTAGGCAATTCGTAAGGTCCCCAAGCTTCATTTGAACTTCCGAACTTAGAAACTCCCATTTGGAAGACAGAATTTCCAGCCTCCTCCTCACTTCCTCTTCAACTTTCCGCTGTCGGAGTGATGAATATTGATAACATTATGTATAAGTACCATGCTATACTTTAGTCTACTTTACTACTGTATTTTGCCAATTTGCAAAAATTAGGTTTCCAATGCACCTATTTTAACTAAACCACGAATTTCAGTATCTATGAAAATGCACCCACCTCAAGAGACCTTTCCTTCAGAGCTTCTTCAAGTACTTTCAGGACATCCTCTTTACTAGTAATAATTTCAGATAGGTTACTACTGTTAACTCCGGAATCTTCAATTGTCTGCATGTGAAGGACATCGTTGTTGTTATTTACTCCCGACTTGACTTCCACTTGATTACTTTCCGGCGTTGGGAAAGTTGGAATGAAGTCAATGTTCGTGGGAAGTAATGGCGTAGGGAATATTGCAGCCTGTCCGGGGTCCGAAACAGTATTTAGGTTGGGGCGCAATAATTCCTCATTCACGTTTCCTGGAGTCAAGACAGGACGTAGAGGTTGCATAAGCACTTGAGCCCCAACAGCAGAACCGGAAGTGGAAGTTATTCCAGGATAGGCCACGCGCTTGTTCAATTTAGTTGGAGCCGACTTTCCGGCCGCATTCACTTCAACCGAAAATACTGGCGGGTCGTTCCAACCTCGTTCAAGGTTTCCTGAATTTAAATATTTACAATTTAACTACCACATAAATATAAAATATTGTTAAAGTAAAATGTATGAATTATCTAGTCCTAGGTCCTGTGTTGGTTAAAACCTAACACCGGATAACTTTTACAACATACCTGCCCGTAAGCTCATTGGGGGTAAAATTGCGACGTCGGCACTACTACCGGTATTGAGAATGACAGATGTTGGAGGCGGGGGCGGTGGCAGATTGGATGAGTCCATTATTGATAAGTATTTCCCAACTTTCAGTAATTTCGGAGTTTTAGGAAAAATTACTAGTATTAATTTCGAAAGAGATCTTAAGGCTTCGCTTTACACAGTAGGTAGAAAACTTTTAACTACGACGTATTGCAAATTACAACTACATACAAGGCAAAACGGGATCATCTGTTCTCTGTTGATACACTACTACAGCACTGCCCGAGCACCAAAAGAGTTCATTCACATTTTGGAGTAAATCGGTGACAACTACAAGCGATCCGACATCCGACAATTGTCGGATAAAAACCTACAAGCCATCCGACAATTGTCGGATGAAATCTACAAGCCATCCGACATCCGACATCCGACAAATCTACAA
>JAQFZY010002555.1:0-11486 GCA_034696285.1 Hypogastrura burkilli
TGGAGGAAACTTGTTTCGTACTTTATAGGGCACTTCCGCTAAGGGTTATTCGCACTTTTTTCTGGTGCATTTTTTATACTTGTTACCTATCCAAATTACTCAAGGTCACTTTCGTGCTAAACGTCTCATTTAACGCGATGCGGGGTAAAAATACACATAAAATTGAAAGACGCAATATTTAATTCCAGCTTTTCATACATTCCTGTTTACGTAAATCCTCAAAAAACTTCGTCGAGATGGCCATTTAGCCCACTTCACATGTAATCAACATGCCCAGCAATTGAGATTGTTGTTGTTGTTCATAAAATTATCTTTCATACAAACTTAATTTGACCTCTGTGGGTATTAGGAGTCCTGAGATATTTGACCTCTTAGTGACGCAATTAGAATTGGAAAGCCAAATTCTAAACACACGGATAACATATCAGGGAGTCTATCCTTACCACTATCAATTGTACTTCATCAGTGTTACCCGCAGCAAGAGTAATTCTGTCATGTCTACCAGTTTTACTAATTATGATGTCAGATTGTTTGATTCAAATCAGAATCACTTTTAAGCTGTCTTGTGTACTGGTCGAATCAAATCATCACTTAACCTGTCGAAGGTCTAGGGCGTGACTTGTTAAGAATGCACAGCGACCTTTTTGGAACTTGACATCATACTTGCTCTCCGGAAGTGCATCTCGTTTAATAGCAGAAAGCGGAACCCATCTATCAATGGACACGGATTGGGAGCGTATGTCGTCCTTCCCTCCTAAAACAGAAGCACTCAATTGAACTGCCGACTCGACATTTGTTGTTCTATCTGCCACGGTTTTAAGTAAATGGAAAGGGGGACCGGAGTGAAGAGGTTTGGATTGAATGGTGTCCACAGTTGAAGTAATAGTGGCATTTAAAACACAGAACCTTGTCTGTAACGTTTGAACATTTGCTTTAAAAAAACTACAAATTATGAGAACTGAGATCTTTTGAATTGAGTATTGGCTCAAACATTTATTCTGAGCATAGACCCAAGATCACCCGACACCGACCTTCGAAACCGGGCAATCCGTTCGGTTAAGTTAACATTTGCGAGGTGTGACAGTGCCAAGACCTGGACCACGCAGAGTTGTGCTTGGACAGTATGTCAAGTCAAAGTGACTCAATAATGCTGGTCCTGGTTGTTGTTATGGACCATGGAGGAATTAAAAGTGTCAACAAATCCCTTAAGGATTCTCAGATAAAGTCAACAAAAGTCTAAAAAATCCGTTGCTAGGGACCATGCTTTTGGCCCTTAAGATACTGATCCCTTGAAACAAAAAATCCCAGGGTCGAACTGGAACTTCGTATTGGGCATAACTTCTGCTGGCGGGATTTGGTGGGTCCGTGTTGAGAATTGCAATCAGCATCCGGCCGGCAAGCCAAACCTTGGAGTAATTTTATAATAGTTATAATATTAGTTCCCAAAGACGACGGCTCTGATCCGGAGCCGGATACAGGAAGGCTGGAGCTGGAGCCGGAGCCAAACAGATCGGCTCCGGATTTCGTGGAGTCGTATCTGTACAGCGCTCTAGACACTAGTATAGCAAGTAGTCCCAAATACAATCATACTACGGTACAAGTCTGAAACGTAATGATTTCAAATAGAATTATATCTATGCCTGTATTTATTTATTTTTCAGAAACTGTGCGCGTGATTTCTATTCTAGATCCTAGCACGACGACACGAGACTGAACCCATAAATGGGATCTAAGCAACACTGCTACTAGTGTAAATTTAAAAATGGATGCATATTACTGTACAAATTACGTTTTAACTTATGTTTTAAACATAGTAGTTGTTGCTGCACGTCGTTCATAATGGGACATTACGCCATCTATTGTAGACTATTTAAAATTCGCTAAATTTGATATTTCCAATTGTGATTTTTAATAAACCGTGGACTTTTAGTCCTTCTGGGCATCACGGGCCTCCTCTAAACTCAGATAGCCATCATTGTCGGTGTCGATTTTGTCAAAATCCTTGCTAAGTTGAGCCTTGTAGGCTGCCTTCCTTTCGTCGAAGGAATAGTGCCCGTCTCCGTCCCGGTCAATACTCTTCGTTTCCTCGCTGTCCTCGTCCGAAACGCTGACTGGGCCTTCTCTGATATCCTCTCGTGGGCGAAAAATAGCGTTGACGATGTCATCTAGACTCACCCTCCCATCTTCGTCCTTGTCCAAAAACTTGAATTGCTCCTCCAATGAGTCAGAACTGGTTCCGGCAACTATGAGCGATAGCAAGGCCAAGCCTATCAGTAAGAACTTCTGTCCCATCCTGACAAAAACCTGTGCCATAAGCCATTACAATGAGTAAGTACTAAATTAATTGCGCAAGCGCCAAGTATGCACTGCTTACGTAAATTCGAGACCCCAACCGGGAAACGGACAATGTGCGATGAAATCAGGCGCTATCCTAAATGGTGAGTTCTATAAATTTTAAATTTGCCTGTAGTAACCTAACATAGCAACTAATGTGCTTATATGGTAATTTATTTTACCTTCGACGTACTTTGTCAACTGAGACTTGATCTTAGATCCTAAAGGATTGGTTCTATGGTACAGCCTGCTGAGTGTTATATTTGTATGTACTAATCTGAATGGACCTGTTACGCCTTTTAAGGTGGACAGTATCAAATTGCGCCGCATGTAGGTCAACAATTTCCAGCTCATTAGTTATTATAATTAGTAAGTAGTACCTACCTTTTCACATAATTAAGTCGATAAGGCTAAGGAAACACGGTCGCAAAATTAGCCAAAATGTTGATCCAACTCCAACATTGAAACTTCAGTGGCCTTATTTACAGTAACAAAAAAAGCTTCGAACATGAAATTTATTCTGACATATGTCGGTATGATGGGTTAAGTTTATGAGACACGCAAGGATATTTTCATTACACTCGTACGAAAAAGGAGACGTGCAAAACAATTAAAGCCCATTGTATTGCATGTGTAGCAAAGTAAACGTGAATCTTTTAAATACAAACTACATAATTATGAACAAAGATTACGTTTATGTTAGTTATTCACAGTACACATTTTGATACATGTATATAGGTAAATACATATGTACGTACGTGTTGCATACTAATCCTTAGTATTTAGGGTTACTTTGTACTTTATTGTGTTAAGTTATAAATCATCATTTTGACAATTGCCATAACTGTGTTTAGTGTAGCCATAAGCTGAGTTAAAAATTACGGCGCAACAAATGACAGCATAAACACGTATTCAAAGTTCCGGTTTTCACACAATAAAAAAGAAACAAAGAACAAGGAACAACGTCAAAGTTCTTTTCTCGTTACTATTCGACAGAACATTACATTCCAACCTCGACCGACTCTATACATACATATAATATAAAGATATCGAAACTGTACTCTAATATACTGCCCTGTACTCTAATGTACTAGTTTACGCTAACAATATTCACATGCTCGACATATATGCGAGCAAACACAAATCTTGTATTGATTTTTGAGCGGAACCGACTATGTCGCTTGACCTCACATTCTTAACTCTCAAGTTGAGGTTTACAGGAAGTATTTGTATTGGGAGCCAAGTCATGCATTAGGCAGTCTCAGAAATCATTATACGCATGCAGCAGCAGCATACTTATAATTTGAATTACAGAACAAAAAGGAATGAAAATTGTCCCATTTAAAACTTTTGATACATACTGATAGTACCCGAAGATAGGGCCTATGTCTTGCGCATAGGCCTAATCCTGTACTAGTACATGTATAGCAATGATTTTTTGGCTGATTTATGAATTTATTTGATTAAAATAAGAATAACAAGACTTGATGTCGATCATTTCATATTTATGTGAACCAATTTGTAATGGAACCCTAATATTATTTCCGCTGGGCCGAACGACGCGCCTCATCCAAACTGAGTACGCCATCACTGTTAGTATCCGCCTCTTCAAACCCTTTCCTGAGCCTGGCCATAATCCGCGCCTTCCTTTCGTCGTAGGAATAGATCCCGTCTCCGTTGAGGTCAGTCCCTTTAGTTTCCTCAGAGTCTTGGGTCGAAACGTTGATGGACCCTTCCGCGCTGTCTTCTGGCCGTGGGAACACACCGCTCACGGCCTCATCGAGTCCCAGCCTACCGTCACCGTTCCCGTCCAAATGATTAAATTGATCCTCAATTAGGTCGGCCCCTGTTCCGGAAAATGTGAGCGCCAGCAAGGCAAGTCCTCCTAGAATCAACTTTAGCTCCATTTTCAATCCAATCCTAACCTGTGGTATTAACAAATTGGAAATGAACCACAGGAACGACCTCGACCGTCACAGAAACACATCCAAAACTTTACCTTCTGCGTGAATGTGATATGTACTATACTACCCTTCTATGTAGTATTGATACTAAATTGTTGCAATTAAAAGGTGCATGCCTTACAAGAATGTCTGTCATATCAAATTGTACTGAATGTTGGTAAGATATTTTAGCTTATTAGTTAGCAATTAAAATTAGGCAGTACGGCTTTGCATGACAAGTTGTTAGCAGGTGTTCTTTTTCGTTCCGATCTATGCCACCACTAGTTACAGCTCTTATGAACTAATACAAAATTAAAAAGAACAATTAAAAATGAAGATGGCCATTTGATGATAGCTCGTATCTTTCTAAATAAGCTGGCACTCCTAGATCAATCCTCATCGTAAACAAAAGCAAATTGCCACTTTGAGTAATATTTGATGGAGAAATCAAGTTCAAACACAGTACTACTTTATCATAAAACATTGGAAATTCCAGACTCCCTACATAACGGCCAGATGCGCGATGACAATGGAAATATTTACTGATTTGATAGTGATACGTGATCCTTGAGACATGGCCTTATAAAGCACTTCTAAATGTACCGATACGCTGATCCGAGCTTAAGTCAAGTGGCTACAGTAGTGTACAGTATAAAAGCTGTACAATATTTTTTTCCAGACTCATTTTCCATTGTGTAGCAGTAGCCTGTCTTATTTTATTGAGCTCAGTCCTTTGTAAACCAAAATGCCCGGGAAGACCCTTATTGCGTTCTTCCTTGCCATCTCAGCTTCGGCTGTTCTTGGGAAGGTTTCCTATGCGGGTTACAGCGTACTTCGTGGAACGCCGACCACGCTTGAGCAGGTCGAAGTTCTCAAGAAGCTAGAGAGCCAAGGGGTAAGGGAATAATACGCCATACGCCTTACGGTTATATTATGGTCAATATAGGGTCAAAAATGGAGTAGAAAACCGCACTTCCCTCAGTGACATTGTGTTATTTAAATCCCCATACACTTACTGCAATGCGGCAAGTTGTTAGCCACGCTAGCCCTTATATGTACTAGTTATTCGCTGAAATAAGTCTGAAAATACGTTTAAAATTCAACAAATTTACTTGAGATCCAGCTGGAGCCAGAATTGTTGCTTTTGCAAATTATAATAAATAGGGGTTCGTATTCGTAGGGATTAGTACTACAAGCTTTTTTGTTGATTCTGGCTTTAGGTTCAGTTCTGGAAGGGGCCTTCTCCCCCAGGGATTAGCTCTGACCTTTTCCTCCCTAAGGGACTCCAGCTCGGAGTTACGGCACTTTTGAAGGAGGCCGGGATTGAGGTCCAGGAGTACATACATGATATCCAAACGTAAGCTAAATACCTTGTAAAAGTAGAATAAACATACCTGATTTTTTAAACAAATTATAGTACACTGAGCACCAACTTACAAGAAATAGTAATACAAAATAGTAATAAAAATATTCTGATGGAACTGTTTTTAAATTAGGTAAAACATGCTTCGAAGGACCATAACCTTTTCACATGCCTCTCACTTATATATTATAGGCTCCTTGATGGAGAGGGAGAGACTGTCAAGCTGCTTCCAAAAGGAGCCCGTTTCGAGCACGACGCATACCTGGAAATCGATGCGGTAAAATTTGAATCCATAAACTGACGTAAATTAGGCCAAGTAATTGCTGGCGATTGACGAAATCATTGTTCCCTACTTAATAACAGATTTACAGCTGGTTAGATGAGCAGGCCGCGAAGCATTCTGATTTTGTTTCCACCGTTTCCATTGGATCCAGCTACGAGGGACGAGATCTGAAAGTACTGAAAATCGCCAAGCCCTCTGACACTGTCAAGCCTATCATTTGGGTGGATGCCAACATTCATGCCAGGTAAAGATCTTTACATGTTCAGTTGTTAATACAAATTAAATGAGCCCATAGCCTTGCTTATGCTCATCAAGGACAAGCTTCCAGGGATTTATATTTTCGTACTAAGTATTTTCTCATTGTTTTAAAATGGAATTTAGAGAGTGGATCACAAGTGCTGTCACGATCTATGTTATTGATAAGATGCTAAACAGTAATAATCCCGTCTACCAGGCCTGGACTGAGGACTTCGATTGGTAAACCCATTTTTAAGCCGCTCAATGTCAAATCACTTTAGAGATAGCGAAGTATTAATATCACTGCTTGCTCCAAAACAGGTACATCCTGACAGTGCATAATCCTGATGGATTTGTGTTCACGCACGATGAGGTAAGCGGGTGTAGCAATTCTACTAGTAAATTCGTAAGAAATTGCGTAAATAACTTCAGGATTTGCTGACAGGACCGCATGTGGCGTAAAACCAGGTCTGAGACTTCCGAGCCTGGCTGCTACGGGGCGGATGCTAACCGAAACTACGGATTCCATTGGATGAGTAAGAATTTTCTAAGTTCAAAGATACAGTACTGATGTACCAGTTTAGTTGTACGAAACTGTCAACTTTACTCGTTTTTTTTTGTATATGCAGCTGGAGGGGCCAGTGACAATCCATGTGACTATCAGCTTTTCGGTAAGTCAGCCTACAAAAAGTAGTGCAGTCTGAATATCACTGTTTTTAAAATTTCCCAGTCGATCACTACAAATACTTGTAATAAGTAATAACGGATACACATTACAGGCCCGAGCGACGCCTATTGCAATTAATGTTCGTTTTCCCTTATTTTAGCGGGAGCTACTGCATTTTCTGAAGTTGAGACTCAGGCCGTGTCAAACTACCTCACTGAGCTGAGCAGTGGCGGAAACCTCGCCTTCTACCTCTCCCTCCATTCTTACAGCCAGTACATTCTGATCCCATACGGAGTCGAAGTTGACTTCCCACAACACGATGAATACGTAAATTCCAATAATATAATAGAACACAGTTCTAAAGTTAGCTTGGTTAGAAATGCCTATGATGTGGCTGTCGCATTTGTAGATGGAAATCGGGCTCGATGTCGCTGCCGCAATTTCTAAGCGGTATGGAACCCAGTTCACGCCCGGCAACATTGTTGATCTCCTCTGTAAGTTACAACAATAAAGTAGAACGTATATACAAATATATTGTACATACCGTAGGGAATCCTATTGCTCATCCTCTTTTCTGAATTCACAGACGTGGCCAGTGGCGGAAGCATGGATTGGGTCAAGGGAGTTTTAGACGTATGCATTTCTTACTGTAGTCAGCTTAAGTATTACCTGTAAATATGCCTCATACAAAAGCCTGTGTCCACTTTGACTAGGTCCCGCTTACGTACACATTTGAGCTCCGTGATGAGGGACAGTAAGCATTCACTCCTACATATGAAAAATGATACCCTTAAATAAATCATATTGTTAAACCATCTTTTAAACTTAACATTTTTTGCTTCCTTGCAGATTCGGATTCGTTCTACCGCCAGGTGAGTAATCAGGAATTCTATTACCGTTTAAGCACTTTTTCAGTTACGTAAATTTAATTTATCTGGTCACCGTTTAAATTAACAAAATAAGGTCAAATCGTGCCCAGCGGCTTGGAGTTTTTGGACGGTCTTGAAGTCCTTGTTGATGCTCTTCGTGCGCGGAAACATCCAACTCGCCGCAATGTTCACGTTCCAGCGGCCAAGCGATCATAAGAGCCCAAAATTGGAAGCTTTCATCTTTTAAGAACCTTTATATGTATGTCTCCAATTTTAACTCTACTATAACCGAACTTCACTCTGTTATTATCACTTCACAATTCACAGCAGTATGGAAAATAAAACGAGTGTCTTCAACTGCATCTGATTGTAATCAATCACTTAAAACAGGGCTTATATTTTTTTGAGCCGGATAAAATATAGCGGTTTTTTTTGAAGAAAAAAAAAACTCTAGCGGAAACTAAATGCAGACGGGAGAAGTATAGAAGTCGGTAGTGGTTGACTAGAAATTAGATAGTTGGTAAGTACCTATACGTGTGTTTAGTTTTTTTTTACAGTCGTGTAGTGCTCATATACAATATAAAAATGCTATTCCAAGGACTAATTAGATTAATTTTTGGTGAACGTGTGAAAATATTAAATTAGTATATAATTTCCTGCACTCTCAACAATAAGTATGTGTAAATGAGTATAGGCGTTGCATATAACAATTCCGCGCATTCCTTTCGTCGTATGAATGGTTTAGATTAAACAACATTTAATTTGGTTACCGAAGTACAAGTTCTAGACGCCTTGTTGGTTGCTTACCTGTGTCGAGTTTGAGCGGAAACCAGGATTATGATGCTCCGAAACTTGCTGATGCATGTTCGGCTCGAACTGATTCCGGATAAAAAAGTGCATAAAGCGCCAGTGTATGAAAGGCATCTGGAAATTACCGGCCTTGAGAGAACGGTTCAATTCAGGAATGATCATGCTTTGACATTTATAAGGTGACGGATTGGCCGCCAGATTTATGAGCTTTACTATCTAGCTTTTCCCTAATACTTTCATAGTGAACAGGCGAGTAAATGCCCAATGTTATTTGGCCCGCCTCAAAATCAAAACCTACTGACCTTGAGACGCAGAGGTTAATGTTGGCAGGAGTACGTATCCATTCCGTGTCGTAGACAGGACCAATGACCAAGTTTGAACTTTAAGCTGTCGACATGCTTGGTAAAAACGTAACCGACTACCAACATTACGACATTTGTAATTATACCATTCCAGAGCCAGAGATTCCATATATGTATAAGTTGATGTAGAGAGCGTATTAATTACTTAGAATTAAAAAACTGCACAGGGTTTATTTTAGTTTAAAATTAAAAATAAGTTCCAATGTGATAAACTAGTAGAATTTCTCACTTTTTTTAAGGTGCCTATAAAAATATGAATAAAGTTCAAATATGGAGGCAAGTTCGAAACACTAATGCAGTACTTACCTTAATGTACAAATAAACTTGTCATTCATCCATACTTAGTAAAGCGTAATAATGATTTTACGTCAAATTTGTCAATTTATTCGCTCCAAACGCAATTGATCTTCATGCAACATGCAATGTAGACTACGTTAATTTTAAAATTTAAAATTTTAATGGAAAGTGAATTCCTAATTCGTCCTCTGTGATGCATGTGCTTCTTCCAAAGTGAGTACGCCATCATTGTTTGTATCAATCTTGTCGAATGCTGGGCGAAGCTCGGCCGCGAATGCCGCCTTCCTTTCGTCGTAGGAATAGAGCCCATCTCCGTTAAGGTCCAGCCTCTTCCTTTTCTCGGAGTCTTCGTACGAAGCTTTCCAGGGGTCTTGACTGTTATCTCTTAGCGAACTAAATATAACATTGACGGCCTCTTCAAATCCTATCTCCCCATCCCCGTCTGTGTCCAATGTCTTAAATTCCTCCTCGGCTGACTCGGCGAAAGATCCGGCAACAATGGCTGACAGCACGGCGAATACAGCTAGCAAGTACTTCGGGTCCATCTTAACTCCAACTTAACCTGTGTCACAATACGAGAATCAAGTACTACGAGAATAACAGGAAAGGATGTATGAATTAAAATTTTGAAATTGAAAATTCATATACAGAAACAAGAACGAGTCAAATCTGCACAAACACATTTAAGCTTTAACTTCTGCTCACTTCGTCACTCTCAGCCCTCGCCCCCGCCTAAATGCCGAGCTCGGTTTATTTTATACTTGTACTTTAATAGTAGATAGCCTTACCTGTCGAGTGATGATGTGGCAAATTGCTTCGAATTAGGATTGTGTGCGCTTTATAAGGACGCGTGTAGCATATCTAATGGCACCAAATGTAGGTCAACTATTTCAAGCTCATTAGTCTTACGTTTTAACTAAATTATTCTGATAAACGTCATAAGCGTGGTTAACCATGATCAATAAGAATACTGATCCAACTCAAAATACATCAGCTTCATAGCGGTGATTTTTGGTATATCCTTTCATACAGGCACACCGTAACTTTCGCAGAAACTTTTCAGCCAGAAGATGTGTGTCGACCTCACACATGTCGTTGGAGGTCAGCAAATTAAGCAAACAGATGCATGAGTTAATCCTAAATGCCAACCTGATTCTAACAAAGTACAAGGTTGGTTGCTGACCCAGGTCGAGTTTGGCGAAACACAGGATTCTGATACTTCGGAACTTTGTACTGAATGTTCGGCTAGAACTGATTCAGAAGAAAAAAATTTATAAAGCGCCAGTGCAAGAAAGGCATCTGGAAGGCAACGGCCAAGAGAGATCGGTTTAAGTCAGGATTGATCATGCTTTGACATTTATTAGGTGACGGATTGGCCGCTAGAGTTATGACACTTATCATCGAACCTTTCCCTAATACTTTCATAGTGAACAGGCGACTAAATTCCCAATTTTATTTGACCCGCCTCAAAATAATACCTACTGACCTTGAGTTGCAGGGATTAATGTTGGCAAAAGAAGCAATCAGGAAGTACTTATCGACTCCTTGTCGTAGATATGACCAAGGACCAAGTTTAAAGTTTAAGCTTTAAACATACTTCGAAAACATGTTATAGCTTAATCCGTCATTACGACATTTGTAATTACACCATTCCAGCATTCGCAGTCTTTACATAATTCAATAGTTGTTGATGTAGAGAGCGTAATAATAACTAAGCATTTATACAATCCACAGGTTTTGTTTTTACTTTAAACTTAAAAACAAAATCGAATGTGTTTAACAAGAAGTTCTCAATTCTTTTAAGATGCCTACATTGTAGGAACAAAGTTCAGATCATATATGGAATCAAGTTCCAAGAACTGATGCACTAGGTGCCTTAATTCTACTAAGAATAGCCGATGTAACGATGTTTGTATTCTTGCCTGTTCGTCAATATTTACTTAAAAGTGGACTTACCGGAATTAGGTTGTCAAGAGGATTGTATATAACTACCCTACACCTCTGCGTGTCAGTCCAGCCGTTTCCACCTGACTCTAATAACTTAATTCAATTTTGGCGCGACCTTTTCATGCCATTAAATCAAAAGGCACGTGTAAGGTGCCGGGAAAACTCAAACCTTAAGAAGTCAAGAACACTTGAACTTGAAGTCGAGACGCATCTCACTTTTTCTCTTGATTTAGAACTTAAAACACTGACTCATGTACTACTCTGCGCTATATTAAAGTTAATTATTCTGTTCACTCGAATATTGTTTACGTTTATCTACATTTTCAACTCCCAGGACCATTTCGTCAAATTAAGAGATTCAAAAGAGTATGACA
>JAQFZY010002556.1:0-11483 GCA_034696285.1 Hypogastrura burkilli
GTTATTAAAAAAAACGTTTTTTATAAAAAAAAACATGTTTTAAACAATAAAAAACTGTTTTTTTTTGTTTTGTTTTTTAAAAAAAAAAACATGTTTTTTTCCAACCCTGGTAATAATATTTGTTGTTGAGTTTACTAAAGAACTGTTCTACACTAGTACGGGCCTTGCTTATGGTTGAGAATGGGGCGTTGGAGACACACAGGCACTAGTCCGACCTGTAAAGGCTACCGAAAAGCGCGGTTTAATCTTGCATAGGTAATATGCAGAGTGCTACATATGTAGTATTTGATTAAGTAACTCTGGCATTAATCAGCAGCTATGAAGAACGTTGGTCCTGGTTCGTACAATGTACGATGGGGGGCTAGTAAGTTTAGACCGCGAGGATATGGACTAGAAGGACAAACAAAGTTGGTGATCCCGCGTATCTCCCCAACCCCCGTTCCCTTTCTTGAGCCGGAGCTTCTTCCCGTTAAACGTTTCGACGGAGAGGTTGTCCGGGAACAGGAGGGACTGATACTGTTTGACTCCTTTGTCAATGGCTTGAGCAGCAGTGACCGGGTCACACGTCTTCTTCTTATGGTGGACCCCACTGAAAAAACAGTCAAAAACAGGTTAGCTCTCGATTGCTCTTTAATATGACCATAAAGATATTTGTTTCGTGATTTTATAAATGAACCAAACCGAGCAGGGTTGGCTGGCTTAAAACTTGTTTAAAAACATGTAATTTATTTTCGAAAAAAGTTTCTTAATGTTTTAAACCTTTGTATTTTGATCATGCGCAGTAATCAGAGGAGTATGAGCGAAGGGTACCTTGAGTATACTGCGGTTAGCTTTGAGTAGACCTTATTTCTGAGAATAATCTAATGTTAAGGCATTAATGGCACTATTCAACCACTAACTGGAGACTCCCGTGCGTCCGGCTGACGTTTTTCTTAAGAGTTAGATTTCAGATTAGCTTTAATTGTCAGCTTATCTGGACTGCCTGTTTCTCTTTTCTGATGCAGCTCAGGTCACATTTAAGCTACAAAAAGTTATCGTTGACAATGGGGAGAGATCGGGACACGGTTTGGACTATGATGATTATCCTGAATACAGTGATGGTCCTCGTGGACATGACGAGACTAACGCTAGTTGCAAGGTTGCTGAAGTTGACCTTTGCTCAGACAAAGATATGGAAAAACAATCATGACGTTCATAGTGAAAATTATGATGGGGTTAAAAATGCAAAAACTGGTAATAGAAGAAACATCGTGTTAAGCTCTGATTGTGAGACGGGCAATATTACCGACGCGGCTTACAATAAAATTTTAAGTATTTACGAGTCTGATGCTGGCCCCCTTTGCATTAGATTTAGGTTCGGCAAATGCGCTCTTTTGATATTTAATAATGCTTTAGTGATAGGGAAGAGACGTAATCGCCTAAATGCAAATGTTACCGGTTTTTGCAAAAAATTAAAAAACTTGTTTAAAACGTTTACAACAAAAAAAAACGTGTTTTTTTTAATATAAAAACATTTTTTTATGCTAACCCTGAAACCAAGTGTGCTACAGTTTATACTATGTAGTAGTCCTAACCCAATGCATTTTCGGAAAATAGTTCCAAACACAAGGTATTGTTATGTGTAGTTATATCTACACATATTCGCTATTAGTACCATAAATGTAGGCCAGCGCTTTTTGATATTTCAAAATACTAGGTATGCAAAGTTATTTTCCTTACCTACTTTGAATAATTTAGACTGAATTCTATTAATTGAAAACGCCATCTGCTTTGCAAGTACAATCTCATTCATTCATTTCGTCCGATCTCCGATCCAACACTTTCGCTACGACTACAACAGGAGAACTTGAGCCTTCCGTAACATTATTCGGCAATAAATTGGTTATTGCCTCTCTTATTCCCGTCAAAAAATTGGAAAGAGAGACCGGTGTACTAGTTCCTTCAGTCAATTCATTAGGCCTTTCATTTTAACAATTCAAACGAAGTGTAGGGAAAAGATTCCTTCCGAGATTTTAGCATTAATATGGAACTGGGCCTTTCCTGATTTTGTTTTGCGCATATTTTAATCCCAAATTCAAACGGTACAACGAGGGAAAGAGAGCCTATCATATTTTTGCAACGTGAATTATACAATGATAGGGCTTACCAGTCTCCGATATGAAAAATTCTTGGGGCTTTGGCGTAGAGGACCGTGAGCGGGGCCTTAAGGCAATGATAGGACATTTGTAGCAAGCTCCAGTCCCAATTATAGTCATCATACTCGCAGAACGTTCTGGAACAGGACTTCAGCTTCTCCCACATTGTACGATTGAAGCCCATCCCCATATTGTGCTTGCTCGAGACCCAGTTCGTCACCACTGCCTATCAAATTCCAGAAAAGTACAATTTATTGGTATGTCTGTACGCATACCTAGGCTTGTTAGGTTCCAACAAACAAGGATTAAGTCCGTTTTATATTCACGCTCTAGTAAGGCCATTGTATTGCACGCAGCAGCTCAATCAGTACGGTTTGTATAGGGGTGAGCAAGATTAGTACATGCTTTTCATTCCATGACTTGTAATTAGTGGGGACCGCAGGATACGCATAATCCGTTTAAAATTGAAAAGTGTGTAGCAGGGAATTCATCAGAATTCGTCCAGCTTTTCCAGGCTGAATTGTGCGTATTTACGGCAAATGTTAGTGATACCAGAAATATTGCGGCGCAGGGGAAAGGTTTGTGTCAATTTAGTGGCACTGTACAAATACTTTTTTGTTTCCGAGACAGTAATAAAATATTGCAGAGGGAAAAATTTTCTCGATTTAGTAGAAAACGTCATTGTTTCCCTAGAGGTCGCCCTGCCCTACACTGCAAACTCCCCTTCTTGGAATATGTTTGAATTAATTACGTGCACAGACACAGACTGTATAGATTCTGAGTCTAATATACATAATTTGGGGGTGTGCGGGCAATGGGCTTCCTCACAAGTTGGCAGAGTTAAATGGGAATTAATTGGTTAGAACTGGAGTCTGGACCGTCAGACCCCACTAGGGCGGATTCTGTTGTCCAGACTTCAATTTGAAACAGCCTTGCGTCAATCAATACAAATGACTTCTCAGTATTTACAAAATTATACATGGCGCGTCGTGTCGGAAGGATGAGCATGACAAACAAAGTCAGTCCAGTCAGTTTCGAAACAGTTTTGGAAAAAGAATGCAGTGATAATGATAGGAACTAGGAATCCTTACAGCTAATCCTTCATAAACCACAACTATAGTATTATGATTTATGATAGACGCATGTCATTAGGTATAGTATGTACCTTTAGAATTTCTTTTTACCATAAGTATTTAAAAATTATTTACTTCCACACTTTTGCGGGTGTCCAAGACGCTATGAGAAGTGGGAACATTCATGGACTCCTGTTAGAGCCAACCTAATATTAATTTTTGTATACAACTGATTAATACTTATAACTGGCAAGAAGCCCATTCTATGAATGGGGGAATAGGCGGTGTCATATTTCATATTCGAACCTTCCATCCATCAAACAAAAGCTGTTGTTGTATTATAATATACATGCTTGAGTAATTTGCCATCAATATTTCATTTCAAACCTCCCCTTCGTTCATTTTCTGTTCTATTGAACTTGACGCATTCAAGTTTTTTTAGTCATAACAGTCACTATCCTTCCCTATTGTTCCACACGTTTATTTTAGACCAAAAGGTCTTATGGGATGGTCTTGGTGTCTGTCCGTGCGTCTGTCTGTCTGTCTGTCACACCCAAAACTGATCCGTAGAGTTTTTCCTTCTACCCATCCCGCTCACTCGAACAATTTTCCACTTTTACTTTCTAACATTATCCCAGCCCAACACCACCTTTTTCTACCCGTTTCTACCTTAATTTCCTTTTCACCATAGCCCCTATCCTTCTCCTTTCTGCCCGACTACCCGATTCTACCTAAATTTCCTAACCACCACAGCCCTATGCCCTCCTCTCTACCCGTTTCTGCCTAAATTGCCTATCCACCTCAACCCGTCCTCATTTTACACCCGTTTCTACATTACTTTTTCCTGTTCACCTGTTTCGACCTTAATTTGCTAACCACCACAGCGCCTGTCCGGCTCCTCTCTACCCGTTTCTACCTTAATTTCGCACATACTACAATCCCTGTCCGTCTCCTTTCTACACGTTTCTCTTTAATTTCACAAAATTAAAGCTCTTCAAGCTGCTTCGGCCTTGCGGGACATTGACGCTTAACGGCTTCATTCCATCGTACCGGTCATCTGTGTCATCGTATATGCATACCTTTAAAATTGATGTCCTGATTCTACAGAGCATTTTGTTGGGCTTCCCGGCAATAAGTTGAATGCTCAAAATTCTTTGCCTTACGCTTCATTGACACTTAGCGGCTTTATTACAGCTGTAGTGGTGACCAGTGACGTGGCATATAGCATTAAAATTCATTTACTGCTTGCAAAGAGCATTTTGATGCGCTACTCGCCATAAGTTAAATTCCAAAGATTCTTCTACCCTGTGCTGCATTGACACTTGGCGGCTTCATTGCAGCGGTAGCAGTAACCTGTGACGTGGCATAAAGCTGTAAACTTGCCCTACTGATTGCATAGAGCATTTTGATGTGCTACTCGGCATAAGTTAAATTCTCAAGATTCTTCTAACCTGCGCTTCATTGACACTTGGCGGCTTCATTGCAGCGGTAGCCGTAACCTGTGACGTGGCATAACGCTGTAAACTTGCCCTACTGATTGCATAGAGCATTTTGATGTGCTACTCGGTATAAGTTAAATTCTCAAGATTCTTCTACCCTGCGCTTCATTGACACTTGGCGGCTTCATTGCAGCGGTAGCAGTAACCTGTGACGTGGCATAAAGCTGTAAACTTCGCCTACTGATTGCATAGAGCATTTTGATGTGCTACTCAGCATAAGTTAAATTCTTAAGATTCTTCTACGTTGCGTTTCAGTGACACTTAGTGGCTTCCTTGCAGCGGTAGCGGAGTCAACTGTGACTTAAAACCTTGCCAGTTAGCTGGTTAAGATTTTAAGTTATCATGCGCTTTGATAGCATTAGTATTTTAAATATAGTTATCCCGTTTCAAACGGACAGAAACTGAAATATATATATATATATATATATGATAAACTGATAAACACCCAGCCCCAATCCAGACTAAATCCACGCGCCTGCTAGTCAAAGTTACCATGTGTTAGGAAACATAATACAGATGTATTAATGCACCTCGTAAGAGAAGCACCGGAAACAGAATCAATTTTTCAATGCCGAGTTTTAACAAACAATGTTTAACATATTCCAGATGCGTCGGACAGAAATGGAAAACGAGACTTTTTGAAGAGGGCGGTTTGGGTGATTTAATCAAATTGGGATTTACGCTGTTTACAATATGGTGGAGGCGTTGAGGCATATCCGATATCGAATTCACGTTTTGTTCCTTCCTCCTCTTTAATCAACCATAAAAACAGAGGCCACAACTATAGGAAGACAGGCTCGTGATTCATGATGGAGAGAGATGAGCTACTACCATTTACCACAAGGTGCACCGAATCGTGCCTATTGAAAACCTCTTCCAAGTCTTGGATTAACAATCCATTATACACTATGCAAGCTACTAGGTGTAGTACTAAAGTATTGTTCTGGGTGGTGTCTGTGGTAAACTGAGCCGAGTAATTGAGTCCAAAAATAATATATATTAGAATAAACCACAATTCCTCCAGACCAGAGCCAGAACGCAAAGAAAATACATAAGAAACAACATTTGGGAAGGCAGCAGGATTCCTCATTTACATCAAAAAAGCATTCTGAACTGTTGGGAAAGGAACGGATCCACAGGCCACAGACCACAGACCTTTCGTATGTTGGGCTTCTACTAGTATTATAAGTAACCGAAATAGAAGTCTGCAGAACAGCGGACGCCTTGTCCTAAATAGCTAAACCATTTCGTACAAAGACTAGTCAGTTACATCCGGCGTAATATGTTACATTACGAGAACAGCGAAAACGACTATCGTATGGATATCTAATTTGCAGTGTTTAGCCAGCATAACCTGACGTACTTGTACGTACTAAAGACATATTTATTCCAGAAAAAATAATGCATGTTGTAATTTGTGTCTGAAAGCGAATATAATTTGCTATATTTGTACAGTAAGTTCGGTCAGTATACAGTCTTTTGTAAACATTGAATTTTTTGCTGAGGACTAGCGTATAAAAAAGGCAAATGTGCATCATATTCCTATTTCTAGGAATGAAAGTAAAAATCTGATCATGTTATTCCAAAGATTATCATATCAAAAACTTGCGTTAGGCAAGCGCGTTACACTTTGCACGCTATGTAATACTAACGAGCCCAGTACCAGAATTTCTGGTGCATAATACTACAGAGCGGATGTGTAACAATGGACTGTAAGGATAAAAATGACATTTTCAAAGCAGTTTGCTGAAAAAGGTTAAAAATTGTAGTTGAATTTGTTGTTCAATTAACAAAACAGTTTTTCAATTTACTCTTGTTCAAGTTCAAACGTTCAAAGGGGGTCAGGCATGCTTTTAGGCTCCTTAATAAAAATGGATTCTTATTGTTACAGAATTAAAGAAAGCAAGAAAGAAAGTAAACACAAGTATTATTTCACAACAAGGTAAAGCCAAAATTATCAATTATAAACATTTGCAAAAACATGCCATTGATTCTAGAAACACGGCACCTGGGTAGCAATAGACGCAAACTTTGTCGTCCCTTTAGAGAAAGCGTAGAAATGAGAAAGCGGCCTCAAGAGAAATTCTGGAATCTACATACACATTCAGAAGAAAAACATTAATATAATTACACATATTATGGGGAATGGCTGGGATCTTGAATCCCACAGTGTCAAAAGTTTACGACTGACACTACATGTGAAGCATGAATACATAAATAATTCTGTCTAAATTTAAATGGCTGCTATATTACAAAATGGCAAATGTTTGGTTTAAAAAGTAACGCAGGTATCCAGGCTCCACTTGACAAGCCTCCTAGATCACCCGCTATAACTTGAACTAACCAAAATTACATACCTCCCAGCTTTGTACATTGTCCGCCGCGGGTTCGAAATCAGTATTTTTTAAGTGTGATAATAAGAATTTGAATAGACACCTACCTAAAGATGCTGAAGGTTTAAGCCCATAAAAGAATATGTAGAACCAAAGGAGAAGGCCTGGCCTTACGCATATTATTATTTTGCCAAGTTGTTCGAATGGGTCCAGATGCGACAGATAGGTATAAGGATTCACGATTCAAACAAATTATTAATTCGATCCTAAGCTCTATTACGAAGGGAAAAGGTTCCCGGCTGGGACCCATTATAGTTTCATGCCATTAACCACAGTATGGGCCTCCACCTCCATCTTTTGTAATACAAGTACACGTAGAAGCGGTCTGCTTGGAACAAGGCGGCCAGGCATCAATATTAATATTCATAGGTTCGTTCGGCTACAAAGCCCTTCCCCTCCTTTCATGTTCATGTCTACTTTGGCGTGCGGTAATGTAGAGGAACCGATGTGGGGCAATGGGTGAGCTACCAATTACCAATAATCCATATTGGGTCAGATACACGATACACCTGTGCTCTTCTATTGTTCACCTCCAAACTTGACATTAACAAATGACATTGTATTTCTTTCCTCAATCCGAGCATGCCATTAAGGACCTCTGATCCTTGTTCCTAATATCGGTACTTCTGTATTACACTACGCAGAACTCTGCCGAACCGGATTAACTGACGATGGATTTTAATATGCAGTTTAGCATTGATCGAATTCGGCTTCCCAAACTGACCAGTCATTATGGGAATGGGAAATTTTGGCCACAGAAAATTTGGGAACAGGCACTAATTTGAGTCTAAGATTTGTAAATGGGATCAACTAATGCCTGACAAGTTGTCTTCCCTAACTCGGCCAGGAAGACAACTTGCCTGTCCCGGTTCAGGTCGCCTGTTCCCCTTCAATTGCAGTATTTTTCATAGGACTAAAAAAAGCTTCGATTCGAGCGTGTTTACAAAATGAAAATTAGTTTTTCAAGAATATGAAACTATGCAATAATTTGCTCATTTATCATTTGCTATTTGTTTTCCGTCATACGGATGCCACTCACAAACCAATGATTCCAGAAGTAGGTATCAATGAGTTTGGCAGCTTTTTTTGAATCGGAACAGAAAAAAGAGACGAGAGACGAAATAGTTAGAAATAGCGCTTGTTGCTACATCTTCTGTGGCCAGAATTTCCCTTGATCGTCACTGTCACTGTGCATACTGTCCCATTTCCAAAACCATCTATAACACATCTGAACCCCCATTTTGTTTCAATCTACTAAGGGCACAGAGGCTAGGTTACCGTTTGCCCAATTTTCTCCTTTAATTTACATTTTATACAATAGCGCTGTAATTTAGTACAGTTACAGTGACAAACAGCTCTCTTTGAAAGAGGGGAAACATCTCAATTTTCAAACACTGTTAATAATCATATTATTTGCGAGGAATAAGGAATAAGGACGCGAGTGAAACAGCGGCTTGATGCTTGATAATTCTGGTTATCGAACAAATGTGTTGTGCGCGGTTGTCGCTGGGACCATAAAGCAGTAAATGTTTTCGGATTTCATGAAAATGAAAGTTTAGCGCAACCACTAACTTTTCATTTTAATAATGTTGGCTCAAATCCGGCCGGTCTAAATTAACCGGATGTCCATGCCCACAGAGGTTCCAGAAATTCCCATTTTAAAGCCGCCCGAAATCGGGATAGAATATCAAGGGAGACAATCTGCCAATATTGCTATCAGTTGAGCCATGAGTCTCCATGCCAACATGCCTGCGCCAATCTCGATAGGGAAGATTGGAAGTAAACGAACCGTGGCCCTTGCACATTATCCTCTGTTATTACACTTCCCATAAAGGGCTTTATGATTATCCTGCCTAAAAATCCCTATCAAATTGATTCGAGCTCAAAACCAACAGTCATGAATTGGGCCCTGATTGATGTTTCCCGAAGCCAGGCGAATTGAATGGAATTATCTTAATGGCATGCCAGGAAAGTAATAGGGAGGAGGCCTGGCTTACAATGTCTGAGGAGCTTCGAATGTTCCAACTTTTCAGGTACGTTCCCAGGGAGAGAAGATTACAACCTTTGCAGAGGTTCCGGGTCATTAGGGTTTCCATTAGATTGAGAACCCAGAGGAAGTCGGGTGTCACGTAGTGGTCCTCTTCCAAGAAAGTTACTACACCTGCGGGTAAGGCACACAGAGAGAAGGCGATTAGCAACTTCTACTCCGATCTCCAACTACTAAAAGAAACACAATGGGATTTTTGCCAATAGGATTATCGAGAATTCTAGAATAATCATGGACTTGGACCATCTCCACATTCTTCACAGGAATGCCTGAGAGAAAAAGACCCGCTAACACTAATCTTTACCGTAATAATAGGGCTATGTCATTATTTCGTACCTCTGCTGAATTACGTTTAGATTAACTTACACCAAAGCCCTTCTAAGGTTAAGTGACGTGACCGTTTAAACTAATACTGAAGTCTGGCTTTTTAAATTATTTATTCTATCAAAAGAAACTATTTTCCCAGCTCAGATGGTTAAGAACAGGTTATTTTAGACTAAATGAGGACTGTTTTGCTGTCTGTATAGTTAGCTCTCCAGTTTCAGGTGTTCCGTAGCGAGTAAGTCAATTTTCATGAGATCGAGGAGTAAGCACCTACGTTTTTTTAGCTTCTATGCCAAGCTTTAATTACAAATTCAATTTGTGCAACTATTACGTTATTTGTATCCCATCCAGCTAAAGTTATATTTTTCCGTATCACGCGAGAAGACAGACCTACAACATACAAATCCAAAATATGTAAATATTAATTGGAAGGAATTCCGACTCCGCAGGCCGAATGTAAACTTTTGGCGCTGACCGTATCATCCCAAAAACGGCTCCCAGAACCAGACACGCAGAGATGATAATTAGGCTGGAAAGTATTGAGACTGGGGAGCCGAAGTTAGGATTCAGTTTTGTAAAAAACTGGTCGGCGGACACGCAAGGAATTCTCTGCCTCGGGGAAAATTAGAGGAATAACAATGTGGTGAGGTGAGGCTTCCGGTAGTACGAAAAAATGCGAATCACCTTTCATTCTTCCTTTTCATTTTCACATTTTTTGGGGCTCGCGAAACAGTCAAAAAATCCGTGCACGAACCACCTTGTACTGGACTCAACGAAAAAAAACACAACTACACCATACTGTACCTGTATAATTTGTTTGATTCAACATTACTGGATAAGCACGAGCATATTCAAGAAAAATAGAGGTGATTTTGCATATTCACAATACTGAAAGTTCCATAAATACTGTACATACCTGTGTAATTCTGCATAGCTCGAATTTTCCCAAAAACAAAATTTGCCTTCCACCACCAATGATGCTTGGTTTGGGTGTATCTGGCCTCTCGGTAATGCCCATAACCGTCGGGGTGCTCCGCGTTCCGGCATTTGATTATACGAGCTCTATCACAATGGATACGAAACATTAAATATATAGTCAAGCCTTGTACGATGGGCTAAGTAATTTCAGGATAATAGTCACACGTCGACATTTGACATAGGTTCAAAACTTGGAACGGACACTATCTATCAGAGCTCTTCAGTATCAGTGGGCACGAGCATCAATTGACTCTAACTTCTAACTTGAATCAATCGTCACTGTCAACTTGAGATTCCCCTTAATATTAAATACGCACTATCCTAGAAACATCCTTATAGCTAAAGCTCAAATAAAGCTAAATATCAGTTGGCCCTGCTCTTAAATACGGTGCATTGGTATTTGATAGGCATATGCAAGCTTAGATACTGCAATCTGCAACTCAATGACACAATGAATGACTTCATCGCTATAGGCACCTATTTAGAATTGTAAATCATGAAAGTTCGTATGGAGGACAAAGTCTATGCAGGCCTACAAGACAAAAAATCTGTAAGAATACGTATGGGGAACGAAGGAGTATGGAATACTGAGAGAAGAACTGAAAATTCTCCTGAGTGATGTGATGAGCTAATATGTACTACCAATTAACAAATCAAAATCAGGCATTCGTTTTTAATTTCCTTAGGAACAGTTCTTAATACAGTCAACGCTCAAGTAAAAGCTCCATGTCTTCATTATTCATTATATAGCTTCCTTAGTTCCTTTTATCGCGAAGCTGGATCAAAATGGAAAATAAGTAACTTAGGGTAAGGTATAGTATAAAAAGGTAGTGCCGTCCGAAAAAAGAGCCAGAGGGCAGTGACGTATGAACGGCTGATGAGTTGTTTTCTGTTTATCTTCCTAATCCTAACGTTAAAAGTGCACTACCTACAGCAGCTCATGTTAGCATATGCAGGGAAATAAATGCAACATATATACTCAAAAATTCATATAATATACACATTATGACAACAACAACAGAATTCGATAATTA
>JAQFZY010002557.1:0-11481 GCA_034696285.1 Hypogastrura burkilli
GGCCTGAGCTACTCTTGTAAAGGGCAATGAATGACCATGCTGTGCTGTTCTGTACACAAAGTTTATGGAGTGATTGAACTCGGGCTCCGACATGAAGGGAGCCGACCCGCCAGTTCTACTGAAAGTATTGCTAAACAGAGAAGAACGGTCATTTGACTGGGCCTGAACCCATACATTACATTCTGCTATTGTCTTAAGTGTTATTTTAGCCTGTGCATAGTAAAAGTCATAGTTTACAAAACAGTGACTGAGTGAAAATTGTGATAGATTTTTATAGTGATTTAGAAAAGTTCTTCAGGATTAAATATTAGTGCTGCCCAGAAATATATTTACCCCAAAACTAAATATGCAATCATACCTCATATACTGTTTGGTTAACATCTGGATTCGTTCATTTACGTACTTAGTTTTGGGCTAAAATCCATACTTTTGGGGAAGGACTCAGTGCAATACTACAAGCCAATCTCGACTAGGAATCTGCAAACTATGTGCAATGTTGCTGTATAACCTCACATATAGTATAGCTAAGACTTAATGTTATTGTATTGTAATACTTTGTCACACCTGAGTAAGCGTGAAAGGGACTTGCTCCCTTTTTTATATGGCCATTGTTCGCGTAACCAAAGGCCTAAACGTGCAGAACCCGGCGGTCGCTCCTCAGGTGTGACACTCAAGTTCAAGGGAGTGCAAAAAATTGCAAAAAAACCTCCAAGTATCTTTAGTACAGATACTTATGCAAATTCTGTGACAATAAATATTAGGAGGAGTCAATAGTCCGCCCGCATGAGGACCACACGTGCAGGTTCAATAGCTTTTGATTGAAGCCAGGTGTGGAGCCAGAAGCTATTAGATTACGGTTTCAAATAGACTCTGAATCATGAACGAGCTCACAGGAGGGGAAACTGAGGGATTCAGGGTGTGAAAATGGGAAATGGCATACAAAAAGCTGCATTTTGCATTAAGGAAAGGTAGGATTTACGGGGGAGGTTAGGGTTGGAGGGTAGGCCCATAAAATCGGACTCAAGCTATAAACTTGTTTTGCATTCTAAAGCCTTCAGTCGGAACTTAGCAACTCGCGAGATATACTGTATGTAGGATATCTGAGTTGAACTAGTTAATATTTACGATTCCCACGCCGGGCCAGTTTCCAGTTATCATTATACAATTAACTTAGATTTTGTTTTTCTGGATTTTCAAATTTAAATAGCGTTAATTACTGTACTGTACATGCGAGCAAGGAAACATAGTTATCGCTATCGGCTACGCCTGGCCAGTGTACTGACCTTCCCCTTAGATTTGGATCTCCCTTCCTTTATGGCAGTCATAAGTCGTAATTATAAGAGCCGGAATCCTCCAGAAGCTTTCCGTCATTTGCGTTCTGACTTGTGGTCGTGGTCATATATACGCTCCAGTGTCGGATAAGACACACGTGTGTGTAATATGCGTTTCTTGTAACGTTGGAGGACGCTAACACTATGCTAAAAGTGTGACTTTGACATTGGCAGTGACAAGTGACATAGACTTCGGATTGCTCTGTGTATTGTATACATGTAGTGTTTCGGACAATAGCGGAGTGCTTTAGTGATGGAGGAAGGGAAGCGGAACTCAGAGATCCCGCTCCTGAGCTACAAGGCGCTAGAATACAGCGTTCTTAATTTCCTTACCAACTCGGAGGTTAAGGTCAAGGTTCAGCCGAGTAATGGAGTGATAGCCGCTGTGGTACTGAATAAGAAGAATGTAAGGTTTACGGAGCCGGGTCCAGGATACTCCAGATCCAAATCCCTGTAAGTCATTCTTATTGGAAATTGAAACGAATCATAAGCGTATAACAGCGGTATAACAGCCTATTAGAAACATTTTACTCTTGAGCAAAGTTTTCGCCAAACTCAATTCTTAATATACAAATACGTACATAGGTTTTTTACTAGGGCGCATTAATATTAAATATTATAGAAACATTTAAATATTTTAAGTTGGAATTAATTTAGGAAAAATAATTTCTTAAATGCATTATACTTTTTTAATTTTTTTCGAATGTTCATCACTAATTTGTTCTAATTAGTCCTAGAGTGTTGTGTAACGTGTTTCTGGGCCCATGACACGCAACGTGACCCCGACAATGTGCTGGATTTCAGTTTTCACTCGAAGCTTACTTTGATTCCTTTAGCTGAACCTGGTGCAGTCTCAGTATCAGCCCAACTCCCAGGCTCAGAAATTCCACGTAATAAGACGTCTGTAGAAATATACGAAAAGGCTAGGAAGGATAAAGGAGGCTAAGGTCAGAGTCAGGCCGAAGATTTGTAGATTTTCCCGGAGTTCCAAACGGAATAAATTCCGAATCTTACCCAACATAGAAGAATCCCTAGGGATGCTAGGACTGGTTCTGTAGCCATAGCCGTATGCCATAATCTGTTGAATCTCCTTTATTAAAAATTGTGTCCCTCGGGACTCTTTCTGTATGTGATATGTGAATACGGTTAGCTGTCTGTAATCCCTCTAATAAGACTTGCAGACTTGTAGAAAAGGATGAATTTTGAATCCGGAATCTTGAATTTGGGAGGAGAATGCTCGTCAGATTGAGACTCCTCATCATAAGCCTGAACGTGACTAACATACTGTTGTAGTAGGTTGTAGGTTGACGATTGACGACGACGAGGCTCCTTTCCAGACGTAATATGTAGAGATTAGAGACTAGACAGTCGGGCGGAATCCATACTTTCCCAGAGATGTCATGCTTGTAGTTGTATTCAATCAGTTATTGTTTTTATTCAATTTTCCGTACGAACACGAAAATTTAATGAAATAGAAATAATGCATGCTAGATATACGTAGAGGGAGCTTATACTATGTTGAAACAGATTAAAAGTTCTTGTAAGATTCGATATTTGTATATAATCCTCGGAGCATCAGAGCCTGTCACGTTCTATTCAGATGAGAATAGGACAATAGGCTTACGGAGTTTTCCAAGGAATCATTCCTCTCCGATTCTTTTAATTTTTGCCTGAGCGAACAGGTAACTTTTACCTCCTTGACAACAAAGAAATTGAATATTCGTATTTATTAAGCCTTGCATTTAATGCCGTAATATATATAATATATATTCTAGCATTCAAAAACTGTAATCTTGTATAACTGTAGTCAATACTGCCGAAAAATGAGATTTAGGCGTAACAAATTTAAGCTAGGACTTAACTGTATTTAATGCCGCGGGAGAAATAGAGTTTTAGCGTAAAATCTGTATGCTTGTATGCCCCATAAAAATTGATTCCTTTGTATCCATTCCATAACCCATATGCTGATGTGGTTAATTCGAGACCCAATTCCGTCAATCAGAATCATTAATGATCCCACATGGCCCTGCAGTATGCCATTGAAAGGCTTCCATGATTTATTAGAAAACGGAAACTGATAAGTTCCGATAGTTGTAGGTTGTAGGCGTCCAATGCACTGCGTACTCCTATAAATAGAACTCTCCCAGTTAATTGTGAAGCTAATGTCATTATCGTACCCGGTTACATCCCGTATACATAAGGATCCCCGGTGCTGTGTACTATGGCCCTACGGAGTGTTTGGCATGGGACGGAGTCCCGGGTATTTTCCCTGTCCCCCAAAAGCGGAGGGATCGATGGGGAACTCGGTCCTTTAGTCTTACCCGTCTCCCGTTCCCCCCGCCATCCGAATCCAGGCCATGCAGTTCCTATAGGCCTAGGAGCCCGGAACGTGGTAAAAGTTTCAGACTCCGGGACGTCATTCCATTTTGCGCACCTCAGCCCGCTATAAAGCCCGGCCTGCCTTCTAGAACTCCTCCGGCCACTCTTACGTATAAAGGCCGGAGCCTGGCCTCAACTGGCCTCATAGTCTGTCCACGGCCCCCACCTCGGAGACACGCTCCGACTTACGTTCAAGTGGTCACCGAAGATCCGGGAACTATCCAAAATGTTCTGTGGTTCCGTGGTACCTGTGGTGGAGGCCTGATTAGTGGCTGGGCTGGTGAGAGTGATTCCTAGGAATTCGGTGTCCTATTCCTACGACAGTGGTTGAGGAGGATGAGTAGGAGCGGAGGACGGCTTAGTCAGAGGACAAGGAATCGAGAGCCAGTTTAAATTGTAGTAAGCCCAAGCCACGGAATTATGATTCAATTAATTCACATCAGGTTCCATTTAGTAATGCAATGTAGAATAGGGACTTGGCATGATAGTCATAAGTGTCATAAGAGCGCAGGAGGGTCTGAGTTATATATAGATTCAGAATTATGTACAATATACGAATATACTATGTATTACATTAGGCATGCCTACCTCATCTCATTTTAATACACTACTGTAGGTACCTACTCTGGATTCTATTACTCAGATCCTGCCGACACGCAAACATTTACTTAGCTGGGGGATGAGTTGTAGTGTCTCTGTGGACACTGAAGGGAGCGGGCTCCAGTTCCAGGCACGGCGTGGGAGTCTCAATCATTGTCATTTGTGTAGGGCATAACCTTTGGAACCAGGCTTAGATACTATCATTTCTGTGGAGTCAAAGGTCAGATTTTTGCATCTTTTATGTTTTGGCATATTGCGACGCCTATTATTGAGTATACTGGATTTGTGCAGAGTAAAATATCTACGTAGGGAATTACGTACATTTTATAAGCTGGAGTTTATGTGAGTTTGGGTTATATAATATTAGATTTACATTTTGCATGGAGTTTCCGTCCTTCAAAACGTAAATATTAGTTGGATGAAAATTGCGCATAATGCTGCTTAGGTTAGACCACTGTTGACAAGCGATTTGACTAAACGGCCCGAATTGCAATAATGGGTCATATCTTGCAGATTGTTGAGGAAATTGGCCTAATATTTAAATTACGAAAATTGTATGCTCTTTCCAATCGTATACTTTATTTGAAAATTGAATATGTATAAATAAAACTATCGGAAATAAATATTTTTATTTCCTCTCTGATTTTCGACTTTTAAGCAATTTCTTCAGATCCCAGCTTTGAAATCAAATGGAAATACGCAAAAATTCTGGTTCAGAGCCAACCTTTTAGCAAGAAATAAAGTAAGTATTAATATATTTCAATATAAGATTGGCAACTCTCTCTACTACATATGAGACGAAGTCTATTTTACCTGGTACTGGTAAGCATCTGGATCTAATTTGGCCAATTTACGCCACATGCGTTCCGTTTATGCTTGAAGTTGGAAATTGCAGGTTCAAGGTTCAAGTTCAAGCAATCCGGTTTCCAGTAAGAAGGGGGATGATCTAATAGTCTCAAGATGACTTGGCTTCTATGTATACTTACCTACATAAAATTATTTTGTGGATCAGATCCGTTTGTAACAAACCAGAAAGAGGCGGTTTTTGCACTAAAAGTTAAACATAGTTCTGATTTGTACCTGTGTAAGTTGGAAATGCAGAGGTATGATTTTTTGCAATTTGCATGCGTAATGAAACCTTGGAACCAAAATAGTGAACGGTCGTTGTCATTGCAGAAACGAGGTAGGTAGGTAAGCCATTTATGTGTATAGGAACTCCGTACCTATAGCTAACCCCCTAAAAACAATAGCCTAGTTCAGGGTCCAAATGTAATGTGCTCGACGGTTTAGTTTATTGCTTTCTCTTGAATCTTGAAGGAGTCCATTCAGACTTGAGACAGGTATAGCCAGCTAGCAAGGTAGCAGGTACTCACCTGTAATCCCCATTCCCTCGAGCCCCCTTTTGCCAGCTGCCCTTCGGACGCGTTTTTTTTGCGAAAAGGCTAAAAATAGTATATGGTTCGCAAAAACAGGAGGTGGAGGTTCTGCACTACAAATACAGGTGTTGGAAATTAGGGGATCCTATTATCTCTTCTACTTACCTATGATACTACGAATTCGCGTAATGATAGGAGATGCTACTATTTGCTTAAAACGATATTACTTAACATTCATGATGCCCCCTAAATACTGACTTTAGCCGAAACCAAAATCTGCAATTTGGTTTAATAAGGGTTTTTACTTAAATGCGAAGCTTTTTCTTACGGAGTGCGGACGTATTATTCACGGAGTACGGAGTAAGTCCATTTTAACGTACCTTCTGTAAAGCATTCGCATGTTTTTGAGGGGATTTTTTGCGTGACAGTCTATACGCTTCTTATATTTACACAGCTTCCTGTAGCTGGGTGGTACTTATGTTTCCATTAGGCTAAGGTAGGTACAGAGCTCAGGCAGAAGAGACAGGAGATGAATTTACGAGGCTATTTTTAGCCTGACTTCCATCTTCATTGCGGAGGAGTAAACGGGCTGGCATCTCAATCCCTGTATAGTGTAGTTTATAGTCCCGGGTCGTCATACAGTTATTCGGGGACCCGGGAACCTAATTTTGGCCTGTCATGTCCCAGACAAACGATTGGTGATAGGGTGTCAAGGTTGGGGCAGTATCTATAGAGGATCGGATCCCTGCTCCACTTTACGACCAGTTCCCGGGTTTGTGGGCGGGAAACGGTTGACTCAGCCGTGAAATCGGGCAAGGCTTGGAAAGTTATCCAATTGGATCGATTTTATTAGGGAAGCTTTGACTGTTCAGTATTCCCTTCGGGTTTCGTTGCTGAGTTCCCAGTTTCTTAAATGATGTTATGCAGTAGGTTGGATTCCAAGGGAAATTAGGCAGGTGCACGCTGTTCCTGACTCGCCCTTTGACTCCCAGCCAATGTTTCAGCCGCTCATAATAAATAAGACTTGATTTATATTTATGGTGAAAGTCCGAAGTGCAGTTGTACATTCACGGAGTATGGATACGGAGTATAGTTCATGTTCACGGAGTATATATGTTGTAGATTGTTTGCGAAATTTGACAGTGCATGCTGACAGTGACTACTGACACGTCGGTCGCTTTCGGAAGTCGAGATCTAAATGCAAAATTGCACATTGAAATTCATATGATTTTTGGAGCAAAATCTTATGCTCTTTTGAATGGTGCAATTTACGTTTTAATGTGATTCGTAGAAGTTACGTAAAAAGCTGCATTAAAATATGCCAGCTTTCATAGCGGGAATAACAAAAAAGAGTTTTCAGTAATTTCTACACCTCACATTGTAAAAGAAATTCCAGGATTTGAAAGAGCATGAAATTCACCCTTAAAGCTCAGGCTTAGCAAGAAGTTTCTAAAATGGATTTCGATACGGAATTTTGTAGTGATTTAATTCAACTTCCTAAACGTGAGCAATCAGTATGCATATGCGTACGGTCCGATTTCCTCAAAGTAAATATTCTGAAAATGTCGTACATATTCACGGAGCCTCGGAGTAGTATTAAATTCATAATCACGGAGTACGGAGTATATTCCTAGTCACGGAGTATATTCCTAGTCACGGAGTACCTACATTTATATATGTTTACAGTATATTCATATTATTCACTTGAGCACGGAGTACGTAGCTTTAACTACTTATATTTACAGTACATTCAGATTCACGAAGTGTATTGATATCTTCACGGAGTATATTAAGATGCTCATGTATATTTTTTGTATTTTTGCAGACCTTGGGTAATGGAGCGGGCACCAATCGACGAGGAGGCCCCGAAGGATCCCGGGGCCCATCAAACCCATTCCACTTATTCCGAGAAGGATTTTGAAGGTAAGACTCGGATCCTAGTCCTTGTATTTCTGAATCCCCAAATGTGTTCTGTCATCCGTGCACTAGCATAATAGGGCGGGACGGCGGAATCTCCCTTATTTTTAGAACAGCGTGAGTTACTTTTAGAATTCGTATTTGCCGAATGCAGCGCAGTAGGAAGTATACAGATAGAATTTAAGCAGCACAAGTTCATAATACATTACGTGGTTCCAATAGGCCATGGGAAGTCGTCCTACGAATTGATTTCTTTAGACAGTCAACGGAGTTCCGCCTACGTATTCAAATTCATACGTCATTCTTCCCCTAGCATGTTGCAGGTACCAGGTAGCTAATAAGTACAAAGTTTCCGGGGACGGGGACATAGGTTAAATGTATGGGCCTGTCACGTCAGGCACTCAGCAACAACGTGACGTGTGGTTCCTCTTTTCCGGTCCCAAAAATAATATTATGAAAAGTAGGGGATCATATTTATCAGAACCGCTCCCTGTTTTGTATCTTGCATCCGTTGCACGGTAAATATACACCTTTACCGTGTTACGTGTACTTGCTAATATTGAATATTCTGATTTATTGCGAGGTGTCTATTTAAAAAATATTCTTTCCCTCGAGCGACGCAAAAATTGACGTCAAAACTGAAAAGGAATCAATCACTACCATTATACTGTAAATAGGATCTTGTCCATCCGGCTCTGTAGACTTTAAATAATGATTTTATATGCATACACCTTAGTTGAGCGGAGTTTCCCAGTTCCTGGAAGTGTGTCAGCAGGCTCTGCGTGGGCAAATCCTCAAGGCTGATTTAGGAGTGTTCCTGATCTTTTTCAAATAATTGGATATGAAGGGATCCTTTGATTCATTCTTGGGCTCCTCTACGACTTGAAAATCTGAACTTCAATCAAAGCCTGTTGTGCGAGGATTAAGTATAGCGGACGTGTGTTCGGAATCCAACACTGCGCGCTGCCAGATAGAGTTCCTTTAATCTTCTGCTATTGGCAGTAACTGTAAGGCGATGTGACAAGGTGAACGCGACGACGCTTCCTGACCATAAGTTCCAATTTCTATTCAAGTTTCTTGGCTTGGCGCAATAAGAACACGGTTCAAGATATTATCTTTTTATATACTTATCTCTGCATTATAAATTACATTTATTAACTGGATTGTTGGATATGCCTTAATTATCAATTTTACTGGATACTAAAGTGCAGTATTAAGTATTATGATTTTTTCACTACTGGCCAAACAAGCCCGCGCTAATGCGGATGGATAGCTACGTTTTCGAATTTTTTCTTCGGTACTTGCATGTGACATGGACCGGCGTAGTTCTTATTAGTGGAGCGGTGAATTATGGTGATTGTACCCTAGAAATAATTTGAAAACGTAGTTATTCGTTCCGCGTTAGCCCGGGCTTGTTTGGCTAGTATAAATTATTACTGTGATGGCTCTAGCTCTAGTCATTTTGAAATAGAAAATGAGGATAATTTTGACAGGATATCCCAATTCGCACAGATCCGTTTAATGGAATGATTCTACATTTTCACATCATTATATGCGAATGAAGAGGTTTGTGGAGGATAAAGTCTCTAGGCTCTAGGTATCTTTTATTGGATTACCCGACCTTGCTAGAGTACGCCCTTGAGAGGGCCTCCACTGTTGGTTTAGTGTTTGACAAAGTACACTCCAAAATTTGCAATCCACAATGCAGAACTCCCTACTTGAGCTGCTGCCGATATTGTACAGAAAATGGGCTTTCTACATTTCTGCATTTAATTTTTATTATATATAATATAATTATTTATATTAGATACCTACTCAATATTTCGTGCCGACTACCCGCCATTAAATCCCATTTAACTAACTGTGTATTACTTTGGTTCCAGGCCATCGGGCTCACACCGTTTACGTTGGGGTCCACGTTCCGGGCCTCACGCCGGTCCCCGGGGCTCATCGACGCCGGTCCCATCACCGCCGACACCGTCACAACCGGCTCGGTGACAAGGATGACAAGGATGACAGGCCAGGTACTGCCTTGGCATTTGATTAGGACTCCGTAATTGTGTTCGCTGATGGGCTAGGCCCTTAGCTAGGGGGCTACGGCATTTGGCATTTGAGGAGAAAGGCCTGTGGTTGGGGGAAAGTGTGTCTTAAGCCGCTTTCCCCAGCTCCTGCTGCAGAAGCAAAAAGGAGCAATGCGATATGCGATGCGATGGGATCGATATGACCCTCGGAAGGACGAGTCCTGTAGGAACTATAAGCCTTCTTCCTCAGCTAAACCATTGTTTCCAAACAGTAGAGAACAATAAGAGGGAACAGGCGGATTGGAAAGAGCGCTAACCTCTTGGGCTTGTAGTAGATGTACGAATTGGGCTAAATAGGAGCGGGCATGAAAGGCCCATTGGGAAGATAAGGACAAACTAGGACATGATATTGTATAAAGAGCCTATTTAGTATGGCCTCTCATCCAAAATTAATATGATACGCATAGGCACTGGACAGGAATTATTTGAATGGGCCCATCTGCCGTGGCTAATATTTCGATGTGGACTGCCCCTTGTATAGCCAAAGCCCGCAACTTCATGGCCGTATGCTACTTGCGGTCTTTTCAAACGCTGGGCATGTCCGATTTGCGCTATCATTATTTTTTCCATCCTGCGAAGTAGCGGATCTTCTATGGGTACTCATGTTTAAATGCCGAGTATTAGCGGTGGTATGTTTTTTCGGGAAAATTTGAATTCAAAGATTATTCTAGCGAAACAAGCCCGTACTAACTTGAATCTCTAAACGAAAAACTACATTTATAACTTCCAACACAAATAGGGCACATATGTATAAGCCTTCTTATCTATATTAGCGCGGGCTTGTTTGTCCAGTAATTGAATTGAGTCCGGAATCACTTCGTAATGCTTAAGTCCGTATTTACAATTAACTAATCGACGCATTTAGTAGTTCAGTTTCTTTACATATTAGAACAGTAATGAATCGATTCAAATATAATACAAGACTAACCATACAAGCCGGTGCTAAGTGAGAGCGAATAACTACATTTGCAACACAAGCGTGTATACATAGGCTATGAGCTGGAATTTTATGAGTGGTGATTGAGGACATAGCGAATACATAAGAATGATGCAGAAATATGGCTATTCGTTCTGTCTGAGCGCGGGCTTGTTCGGCTACTCATTACATATTATTCCAAACTCGTTTTCTACGCGTAAAAATCGTAATCATGTAGCCAGTATTTACAGTTCACTAGATGATGGCTCCATATATTCAGTTCAGTGTTCAGCCTATGCCTATGTGTAGATAGTGAACAGTATTAGATCGAAAAACAAATAGACTGCTGAAGAGCTCGAGAATTGGATCGACGTTCCCTCTTTGCTCCAAGGGTTTTAGAATTGAAGGATTATATATTGAACTCTCGTTGCCTAGACTCCATTATGGTGGCCTTGTGCAAACTCAATTCTCATTAGGCGGGCCCTGGAAAAATGCCTCGGGACCCTGCTGCCTATGACCCTGGAACAACGTGGGAAGAGTTAAAATGGGTCATTAGGTCTCGAGAGCTCCAGGCTCAAGTATCACTCTATCGAGAAACTTATATTGTAACTTTCTCTCTCTGGACTAACCCAGTCCGAATAGAATAGTCGGAGAAAGTCTCTGCTAGGTTCTTTTTGATAACTTATTTATTGGGCCCTGCTCTCAAGAGCTTTTTATAAGGGCTCTATCGACATGGGGATTCAGCATTCAGCTCCTGCCCTCAACCGCCCCTGAATTATGATAACGCCCTGATACTCCGAATTCATTAAAAGTTGTACGTAGGAACCAGCAACCAACCGCAGAGCCCAGGCCAGGGTTTCATTAATTATTACCGCAATGGG
>JAQFZY010002558.1:0-11480 GCA_034696285.1 Hypogastrura burkilli
CTCAAATTAGAACTGCCTGTCTCAGCCCATAAGTAGTCATAAATTATTTTACATGTACCCTTTAGTACCCAATCCTTTCTTGAATCTATACTCTGGAACATAAACGATGCCAATGACCCCCATCGACATTGGCAAATAAACCGTATTCCCATATAATATACACACCAGTCACTTGTTTCTATGGGAGACGGAGGACCGGGAGCGGAGGGACCCATTGTTATTATTGTTTAGTGAACACTGGTAACTTTATTCCTGCATGACCTGTTACCGCATAGTTCCCATAACCCACTGAGGGAAATAAGACAACTTGCCTATATGTTGCTATGACAGACGGGGACGGGAGTCTTTTTTGTTGACATAAAACTTGAATCGCGGACGCAGAGATAGATAGATACATACACAGAAAGACTAACTTATTAAGTAGGATGTTGCCCAGAAATAAAGACTTCATAACAAAAGTTTTGGTTCGCGCTGAAAACAATTACAATTACATTTTTACAGGTGTGTGGAACATTTGGCGAAAATCAAAGTGACGAATTTTCCCATTTGGTTGTATGTGAAGTCGGTGAAGTGAGCTGAACCGAAAATCGGTTACATGCAAATCCCCGTCCAGATATGGAACGCAGTTCGGCTCATATCAGAGGTTAAGTTACTGGCCAGAGAACACCGGGAAATGACACCGGCAGAACTGATGGAAAAAACCGACGTACATCGGCCCAAGTTACAACGAAGGACATACCGGAGGCTGAATCACCAACTTTTAGATATATACAAAGCTTATCGGCGTAACTTTAAAACTGTTAATTGTAGGGCACGGATTTTCCCATTAAATTTGTGGGAACGAGATCTCAAAATTAACTTAAAATAAACAGTCTTAACTGATAGAAACCGCGTTCTGCCATACAAAAAGATCCGATACATGTGCAAAGCTTAAATAAGTGAGGTAATACGGCAGGGACAGAAAGAACTCTCCGGATTTATGAACTTTTGTTATACTGTGAAAAGACTTATAAATTTATTTTCTAATACGTCTCCATGGTATTCTGTTTATGCTAGAGTGTGATGAGCTAAGCCTTTCACCATCGGGCTAGACATTTTCCCAAACTTTTGTCCTCCTGACTTTGTTAAATTTCCTTCGCATTTTCTCATGCTGTCACTCCGTACTACGTAAAATCTTCATTTCGGTTACCCATGCTGTCACTCCACACTCTAAAATCTACACTGCGTTTACACATACTCACACTCCGTACACTGTAAAATGTTCAATTGCATTTTCGTGTTAGTGCAGAACGCGGTGTCTATCAGTTAAAACTGTTTATTATGTTTAGATAAGGTTAAATAATTCTTCGGCTAATTTCAATTTTGTGAGGTACCCGATTATAGGAATACTTTAGGATTATACTTACGGCAAGCTTGACTGAGGCCGATTTGGGCGGTTCAATAAGTTTCTCAATCCGATCAATGGTTTCATAGAGGAACAAGCCAAGTGAGACCAGAAATACAAGGATCCAAACCATTCTCTGTCCAAGACTATTCCGGCTAAAGACTTTCCACAAGTTTGGGACTTCGAGCCGCTCACGGAGGATGCCGATCTTGACCCGGCTAGCTTTGACCTTTGCAATTGGTTCAACTTTCGGAGAATGTGCGCGGTCGGAATATGTCGTATTATAATTATTGGGCTCGAATCCCCTCTGCTTCTTGTACAGCTCAAGCTCAAGCTGGAGCTCTTCATGCCTTGACTTTGTAGAACTCTTGTGGTCAGTCCTATTGGCAGGGACGGGGTCCGGTATTTCCGGCACATGAGACTTAACCATTTAGGACTGTTGGGAAAATTCGAGAAATTCGCAACAATTTATGCAACTAACCGCTCCAGATCTCAGGTTCACTCTGGAAACTGAGCTTGGCTTTTGATTACGAATTCAGGATATCGTAAATCGTAAGTACAGGTCTGGTATACATAACATTGTACCATATCCAAGTAGTTTATTTACTTTCCATTTGGGTTCAATAATTGCTCTAAGATTGGATCAGTCAAGAGCCTTTACAACTAAAATCAAGATATGCATGGTCAAATCGGTACTTGGAAAATTGCTCCATTCAAGTTTATTGACCTAACCTCTATCTTGTCAAGGAACACCGGTTTCATTATTCGTGCTTTTGGAGTCCCCGAATTATGTATGTAAGTACCGACGTCAATATTAGTACCAACCTAGTTAACTACTTTTACATTTTGATGTTACCTGTCAAAAATTACAATTTATTCGGCGTTAATGCCCAATGAAAGAAGAAAGTACAATATTTATGTCCACCGTCTATATTTGCTCTTTCCCTATTTTTCTTTTGAATGAACTTTACATTTTTGGACGCCGCTAGTATCAATTCCTAAATATTCACACGGTTCCTGGCAGAAACTACTTACATTAGTTTAGAAGCTTATTTATAGTATATGAGAAATTATAGGTACTAAATAAACTAAAAAAAATAAAATGTAAAATGTTAATATTCGTTAATGGGTTTACTTAAATAAAAAGAAATACATTAAATAAAAAAAATAAAAAATACAAATTAAACTAATAAAATAAGATAAAGCACGAGAAACATTTTTACGTATGAACTAGCACCCGTTCTGATAGCAAAAACAGTCACATTTATTCCGGTTTCCTGAAAAAGTTACATTTTTAATAGTAAGCGGTTTCCTGAAAATGTAATCTTTTTGCCGGAGCAAACGTATTTCCGCCAAAGCTGTTTCTGCACAACATCCAGCATCTATATGCTCTCATTTGCATAGTACTTCGTTTTTAGCTGAAGTCAATAATTTCTGGGTAATGGTAGCACTGATAGTAAGTCCATAAAATGTCACGAAGTTTCTGAACCAGCTATACATGTAGCAGAGCGCAGATACGTAACTAGTACAAAGCGTTCACTTTAAATCTTCATAGAAGAAAGTGAAATTTTATGTTTGGTGTTAATATTTACTGCAATGTACCAACACTGTGTTTCTAAGACGAGCTGGATGCATACTGGCTACGCCTGTACAAAACAAAACAAATCCCACACTCTTTATGCAAAGTTTCCAAATCCATGATCCTAAATTCAAAATTAGTGGCGGTAATAGAGGGCAGCTAAGGGGCAGGACCCTCCAGACACCATTATGTCCGGTTCCGGTAATATCCCGCCACCACCGCCCATGCCGGGCACGGTCCCTCCTCCCAAATCAACTATGCGGCCCCCACCCCCGCCGCCCCCAGTCCAAAGATCAAGTCCGGCGCCTCCGCCAATGCCAGGCTCAAGTCCGCCGCAAATTCCGGCCCCTCCGCCAATGCCAGGCTCAGGTCCGCCCAAAATTCCGGCACCCCCGCCAATGCCAGGCTCAGGTCCGCCCAAAATTCCGCCGCCCCCGCCAATGGCAGGCCCGCCCAAAGCCCCGCCCAATAGACTTCAAGTCCCACCGCCCTTCCCGCCCAATCCCCGCTCAGCAAAGGCAAGCCATTCGGTCACAGAAGTCCCGGAGCCAACCTTCAAAGCGAAACTTGCAGTAAAGCTTGGGCAGGCCAAAGAGCCGGAACCGGTTTCGGCTCCCGGCCCAGTACCGGAACACCTCCTGATTCCGTCCCAGTCCAAGGACTTCCCGCCGCCGCCCAAGCCGATCCCCAAGACCTGGCCCGGCTCCGACCCGCCGCCACACGTTGACATCCGAGGGCTCGTCTCCTACTTTGAATGCGAGATCCAGAAGGAGTCAGAAGGGGCGGAGCTGAATCGGCAGGAATACGATGACCTGCTCAAGCATAGGGCTGGCCAGCGGCGGCCGCCGAATAAAGAGCCTGTGACTTCCTGTCGGTCTCCAACTGCAGATGGCCCTGAACCCGAAGCTACGGGCAAGTCCCTTGAAAAAGGTACCTCGATTACGAAATCCTTTCCTGTTCTGCCTGTGGCCAGCACCAAAGCCCCGCCAGGCCCCCTCCACGAAATTTCGGATCGGGCCGAGCTGGAGAGCGCCTTGGAGGCCGCCGGCGGGAAGCTAGTCGTTCTGGATTTCTATGCAACTTGGTGCAAGCCCTGCCAAGGGATCGCACCCAAGCTTGAAGGCCTGGCCACCGCCCATAAGGACAAGGTTGTGTTTCTCAAGATGGACGTTGATGGGTGCTCTGGGGCCAAGGAACTCCGGGCGGAGTACGGGGTGACGGAACTTCCCAGTTTTGTGCTGTTCAAGCATTCAGAGAGAGTGGACAGCATGAGTGGGGCCAATAGTGCGGAGGAAGGGCTCCTCAAGCTTATTCAGAAGTATGCTTAGGAGGGATGGACTCAATAAATTGGACATTATTCCAACTCCAGCTCTCCCTATAACCTATTGATCTGCTCATTTCCACATTTTGTTTTCGGCTAAAGTCGTTATTTTTTTTGGTAGGATATCATATCTCATGTACGTCTGAAATAAGTCACGAAATCAAGCGGGAAGTTTTCAACCGTATATCTCCACTCAGCACGGATCAGCAGCTAAGAATCTATGATTATTTTTGTTTTACTATTGCCAGGACACAATTTTGTAAAAGAAAAAATGATTGACGCTCCAATTTCACATAACGACATATCACAGCATAAGCGATAATGGTATAAAAATATTCCCGGTTAAAAATTTCTGCTATAAATATGTTGTAGATTGTAGATTTGTTTGATTGTTGTAGATTATTTTATCCTGAACAATGTTTAAATGGACCACAAAGCCATGCTTTGTTATTGTTGCTTACCTGTTTTGATTTGCATAGTTCAGCGCCAGCGAAAATCCTAGACTTAAATCGAAAGTACACTAATCGTTGTTTCTCGAAGGTTCGCCGTTTAAGTTTTCGCCTTGAGTGTCGACCACTTTGCACATTTTCTATCAATATTTATCGTTTAGTGATAAAAATTTATACAAAAGTGATAAAACGATAGAAATGATTAACTCCCTTTTATGGATTATATATTAAGTTAATGCAATACTGGATATGAGCGGCTAACGCATAAGTGGCGGACTTGGACCCAACTTACGTAAACTAGATAAAACAAAATACGGTAATTAACTGGGTGAGTTCGAGCTCGTATTGGCCATGGTGCGTGCGATTCTTTGACACAATAGAGTCCTAATGAATTAGGCGCACTTTTAACTACTTCTTTCGACTCTCACAACGTGTTCCAGGTCGATTTTTCATTAAAACGTAATTTTTAATATGTTTTATCACTTTTTATCAGCAAACCCCTAGGGTAAAAAGTGATCAAAATACAATTTTCATCGGGTGATATTTCTCCCTTTAATCAATACTCGAAACGTTACTGTAGGAGCTAATAGCATCCTATCCATTACGCATTAGGCTGTAAAAGTTCTAGGCCGAAAAAGATAGATGTTACCAACAATGAAACCGCACTTATTGCAGGCGAAATCCCCTTATGTGGGATTTTTTTCAACTTCGCATACTTACGGAAAATTTCACCTTCAACAAGTTTTACAGGACCTCAAAGCCGAAGTCGAGTCAGAGATCACATTGGGTAAAATTTCCCTTCTGTCATATTTCGCTGAAATTCGGTATATTTATAAGCACAGCTTTTAGTCCTGAACAAGGTTTAAATGGACTTCAAAGCCGTAAGTCGACATCCTGACCCTCCATGGGTCATCAGAGGTCACATGGGGTAAAAAATCCCCTTCTGTCATATTTGACTGAAACTTGGTATATCAACAAAACTTGTAGTCCTGAACAAGGTTTAAATAGACCCTAAAGCCGTGACTCGACTCCCTGACCCCCTGATGGTCATGAAAGGTCACATGGGGTAAAACGTCCTTGAGTCGGATTTTCCGGAAACTTGATGTATCAACATAACTTTTAGTCCTACTCAATGGGTACAGTGCAATTTCTCACTTTTCAGAATAGAAGATAATAAAGTATTGTCAGGTCTCCGTCTCCTACCACATAGTGCCGTAAACATACATGTAGTATATACATACTATACAACTCCACCTGAAATATTAATACTATTGACAGGACCGCTGGGTCATTATGGGCCTGTCAGGTGCAACAAACGGAATGAATTTGGAGCTGGAGGGACCGCACGTGCTTGGACCTTTGTCGGTAAAACTCGATAGGACCTTATTCGGCCTTTCCTACACTTTAGATTTAGACTATTGGGTATTGGGTGTCGATGAGCATTTAGCACCTATTGCATTGTGTTCCACGTTCCACGGAGATTGGGTCTAAAAGCCAGCTCCAGGCCAAAGGCCAAAAATATCCATACCACTTAATTCCCTACCTATTTATTTTGAAATATAAAGTGACGGTAGGATTTTATGATAAAAACGGACTTAAAACTCTGCAAAGGCTTGTCGGTGTAATGGTTGGAGCTATAGGCACAGATCAAATTAGAAGCCAGCGGCTAATATGGAACGGATTTGGGATATTTTTCGCATGTATAGAGGGTACAACAGTAAAGCTTAAATCACTTAAAACCTCCCTTTCCCCTTACAATGTACACTGTTGTGCGATGAAGTTATTGGCCTACATCACAGGTGGGACTGAAGCATTGGCCTGTAGATCCCAGCTCTTCTGCAAACAATTACAAAATATATTGTTTTAGTGCAAATAACGGAGAGGTAAAAGAGTTTACGGCTTTTCCGAGACTTTTTGCCTTTACTTGCAAGCAGCGGCATGCTGAAAGGAAATTATGGACTGAATCATTCGAAATTCCCTAAATATACTTATAACATTCCAAATTAGCAGGGCAAAGCAATTGAAGCTAAGTTTTGGTTCAAAATGTTGTACATCAAATGGTATGACTCATTATAATTATTTTGAAGGGTTTTTAACAATGTATATTGGTACAGGCCAGTAATTAAAGTTATAACAGTAATAATACAAGAATTAACTGGCTAAAAAAATGGGGCAAGTTGATACGGCACTTTCTCCAATTCTACAGCACAGCCCCATGCCCGCCCAGCTAATTCCATGTACTGCTAAGTATGACATGGTTCCAACTTGAATGTACATTCCTATACACTTTCTTAGGACTGGGCCTACTTTAATTATTATTAATTAAAACAACTTCTACCAAGTTTGGAGTCGAATTCGGAATCAACTAATTTGCCGTACCAATTTAAATGTAGGTGGGAGAGCTTGATGAGTAGCTGAGAATTTTTTCAAAAGCATTCAAATATCATTTAATTAAATAAATGAACGGCTGGCATTTAAATACTGAACCCATGAAGAGTACTTCCGGTGGGGATTGAAGCAAAGTGAACTTCTGTGGTTCCAAATCCTGTTGAAGTTGTCCCTTTGGCTCTGTCCTAATGAAAAGTGTCCTTTAGTGGTTTGGGCTCCGAAGAGTACCTTAGATAGGACTGTAGGTAGTAATGCGTGGCTGATGATGATGAGGCGGAGCCGGCATGCTGGTCTTCCCTCAAAGCCGCCTTAACACAATTGTCGGCTGGGAGTCCTTTGATCTTTCCTTCCTTTCTTTCTCTAGAGACAGACTGCCGGATCCATTGGGAGCCACCTTCGGAGTAGCCAGAGCCAGAGCTGGAGAGGAAGGCAGCCTCCGCCTACTTAGCTTCCCTATCCGACCTCAACAAAAATAAATCCCCAAAAAACTCCTGTTTATTTTAACTCCTTTTAATCGGTCCGTTTTACAGGACCCGACCATAAGCCCTTCTTTACATAGGAACATGCGCTGGTCCCCAACAGAAAGTCTGTAGTGGGACAGGAATAAAAAAAAAATAATAAAATAAATCATATTTTATATATTTAGTTAAAAAATAATAATAGTATATTCTATAATACTTTGAAGTCTTAAAATCTAAGGAACAGGATGACCAAAAACAAACAAGCTATCTTAATTGAGCAATATGATTTTAATACTATGCATCAAATTTTCTTACACGGCGCTAAATTCAGTCAGGATGGGTTTGGTCGAAATTCAGGTAGATTGGGTTAGATTTGCTTAATTTCCATTAAGTAAAGTTAAATCAGGTTAAGATTCAGTTAGGTTAGGTTTGGACTATAAATGCAAGTATTCTGCCAAGCGCTATAGCTTCATCTTTATTTATAAAAATGGAATTAAATTTGCTGAACTTCATAGCTATTTTTTGAAAATAAAGACGAATTTATTCTGACGAAATTTATATACTTTTCCTACAAAAAGTCAATTTTTTATACTGAGTTTTATACAAGTTTTATATATATATATATTTTTAAATGTATTTATTGGCTGCGATTTAAACTATCACCAATGAATTCGAAATCTCTCAAAACTTCAGGCAGATTTCCGCACCAATTACAGCAAATTACTCCCCAGTCATTTGAAACCTAATATGAGCAAAATATAATTTATTTTACAAGAATTAACGGAATTAAAATTCTCTTATTTGAACTATTACAAAACCTTGGTGAGGAGATCAGTTCTAATTTGTGAGAGATTTCGAACTAATTGGTGATCGTTTAAATATTCCTCGTAATTTATTCTTCTGTGGCATCCTAATTTTTTTTTAAAACAATCTGTTCTGCCAGCTCTTGTAGTTTCTTTTAAAGCTCTATTATACTGCTTCTGTCAAATCCTAAATTTTTTAAAAAGATGTATTTCTGTCAAATGTTATCGTTTTTTTAAAAGTTGTATTCTGATTCTGTCGAATCCTAAAAAAAAGATGTATTCTGCCAATAGTTATATTTTTTTGTTATGGAATTGTAGTATTCTTCCGAATGTTATCGTTTTCCCCAGAAAAGCCAATGGAAACTGTAAAACTTACTCCTATTTGACAGTTGACGCTAACATAGTGAGAGTTGGACCCGTGGCCAGGACGGGCCCGTATAAGACCGGCCTCCACCTTTCTTCCCCCCATAATCTCCTCCTGAAACCTGGGCCTGACACAACTCAATCAGGAAGGCCGGAACCAAAGGTCAGTCCTTCCGAACCATGTCAAGCCCTCTCTGGTTCCTGGTCCTGGGCCTGTTCCTCGGGACGGGTGCCAGCAGCGTGTCTGACCCCGCGGTCCTCAAATGGGTCCGAACCGGGCTCAAGTTCTTCCAGTTCCGTTCCTGCACGGAGACGGGGCTCGGGTCCGAGGACGACTGCTTCCGCCTTGGGTCCCTGGCCCCGTCCCGCCTCGCCGTTTCCTTGGCCTTTGACCGGAGAGTTGGGCGGAAGGCCCTCACGACCTGGGCCCGTGGGAACGGGATAGGCGGAGAAAGTGAGTCCACGCTCTCCTATGACTTCCTGGCCACCACCAATCATCTGGCTCGGAGATCCTTCCAGGCACAGGACCGGCGGGAGAAAGTCCGCCCACTTTTCCTGGACTCTAATGGAGTCAAGGGGGGCGGGGGTCATGACCTCGTCCTGGTTCTTGACCCTTACCCCTGGGCTAATTTTGGGCACTTGGTCGGAGTCTTCTATGTGGACTTGGACGTGGAGCCGAGGGACTGTGGGCAGAAGGATCAGATCTATATTCCAGGTTAGAGCACTATATTAAGAGGAATATTTAAATCATCACCAAGTAATTCGAAATCTCTCACCAATTCAGTCAGAGTCTGGAAATATTTCGAATTCTAGCGTTTTAATTCCGCTAATTATTCTAAAATAAATCATAATTTGCTTATGCTAAGTGTGAAAAGATTTGTGGCTAATTTGAGGTATTTGGTGAGGAAATTTTTTTAAATTTGTGAGAGATTTCGAATTACTTGGTGATAATTTAAATTGAAGCCTTATATTAATTCTGACAGCTAAAATATAGACTTTGGCCCAATTGGAATATGGAAAAGAAAGAGAGCTAATTTAAAGCTTATGTTGGACACAAATGTTTTAGTAGTATCCGATTCAACATCCATGCCAGGAGCTAAAATCTATACTTTTGGGGATAGTATTTCATTTTTCTTAGGTCAAAGTCTATCCTTTTACGGGGGACAAATTCTGAGGATATATTTCCGGTAAAAATTTATATTTTTACACGCATGAAATTACAGGAGGGTCGAATTGTATTAATTCAAACCTCGAAAGAAACTAGGTAGCCTTATATCCTAATTTTCTTAAGCGGAAACATTATAAGCCTGAAATTTGTAAGATTGAAGATTTCGTAGAATTCCGTGTCGCATAATAAGGACGGAGGACCTGGGTACAATCTCCAATCCCCTACTGGTATACCTATTGAAGGATTTAATTGGAGCGAAAATCCATAAATATTCCAAATGGGTTGGACTGAGTGTCTCCACATTTATAGCAGTCCCTATGCTTCCATTAGGACTACCGTACTTCAGACCTTCCCGTCTACAAGTCAAAGCAAGTGGTTCTCTGTTCGGTAGTTGAGTGAGTAGGGCTCTTCTGTGGCTTGGCTTCGTGGGAAAGCTATTGTTGGTCCTTTGGGGCTGCGGAGCGGCTTGCTTTGAGGAAGGAAGGTGCCACGAGCCGGGCCCTTTGAAGATCCCGACCTCAAAGGAAGCCGACGGGCCATATTACACTAATATTCAATTCCTGGTCCTAGCCCTCCCCATCTACTTACTACCTACCTGCCTGATTAAGGTCCCAGCCCAGCTCCCAGGGCCAGCATAGGCACAGGACTCAACTCTTTGTTCACGTTTCACGGAAATCCGCGACAGGGGAAGGGTGGCTTACTACTAAATTATATTGTAAATTGCAAAATGGACTTGGTCAAAGGGAAATAATTCGCCGGAAAAGTTGCAGGTCGTATCTGGTATAATGTATCGTATTTGGGAGACTACGGGCCCGTACAGTTGGCTAAAAATTAAATGTCTCTGTGAGTGGTACTTAAAAGTAAATTTGGGCTCAGTTTGTCCTTGTTTGGTTTGGTAAAGTTTCGATGGAAATTTTCGACCTATTATATTACTCGGACCTAACATTAAGGCCGCTCCAAAAATTTGCACTTTAGCCTGAAGGAGAAAAAAATTGCCCTAAATAAGATATGGTCTAGGCCAGAGGGGGCTGTTAATCCGTTTTTTTTAAAATTAGATAGTATCTAATTTAAAAACGAAGATGTAATTAGGAATATGTAGACGAGTTCTTGACAATCGATAGAACTAAATGTCTTCGTGTACTAGCGTTGCTGATGCCCAAAAATATAAGCTTTATCCCAAAACAGAGTATGCTTTTTTAGTAAAGTAAGTTTTTTTTTCAAGTCAGTTTATATTGGATTTATATTTCCTATCCGACATGTGTCATGAATCATGAATATGCAAGTAAATTACTCGTTTACTTCAACAGGTTCCAGTTTGACGAATGAATTATTTAAAATGTCATGTCGTTAAATTTTATCCTACTTAATAAGTTAGTCTTTCTGTGTATCTATCTATCCTTCCTTCTCCTTCCCTGCGTCCGCGATTCAAGTTTTATGTCAACAAAAAAGGCTCCCGTCCCCGTCTGTCATAGCAACATATAGGCAAATTGTCATATTTCTATCAGTGGTTTATGGGAACTATGCGGTAACAGGCCATGCAGGAATAAAGTTACCAGTGTTTACT
>JAQFZY010002559.1:0-11474 GCA_034696285.1 Hypogastrura burkilli
GTTGGACACAAAGATGAATGCAAATGGTGGGATCTGTACAAGCGAACCTCAACCCTCATACGCCTCCTCACGTTGGGTCATACATGACCTTTCTCTTGCTCCGCTAACAATATATTCACTACATACAATATTGTAAATAATCCCCTGAAACTTTAAGTTGGGCCTGCCGTCTAACCTTCTCCTAACACTTTCCTATTGAGCAGGAGAGTAAATACTCACTGTTATTTGGAGCGACTGAGAAAAAAAACTAGGTTCTGCTCGCCTCGAAAAACCCTCTTCAGTCTCCTACGCCTACCAAGCTAGGTTTTTTTTTCAGGCGCTCCAAATAACATTGAGTATTTACTCTCCTGCTCAATAGGAAAGTGTTAGGAGAAGGTTATATGACAAGCCCATTCCTCTGGCGGCCAATCAGCCACCTAAAATTTGTACAGCAGACGGACGGAGTAAAAATAGCCTAACTTAAAGTTCCAGTGACATTAGCAGAGGTTCTAAGTTCCTCATGTTTTTCTATGTATGTCTGTCCGGTTTGATCGCGCTATTAACTTAGGAAACGATACAACGACTTCAAAACGGGTTTCATCATTAAAATCTTCCAAATAGGGCGACTTTGAATGAGTCAGGTCAGAGGTCAGAAAAAATATAATTGTCTGTTTCGCACCAATGGCTCAAAAGAGGAACTAGTGAACTGATTTTAAAGCGGTATTCATCATTCGAATGCTCAACAGCACAGTCTTGAAACAGTCGGGTCATAGGTCAAGGGGAGGGGGAATTTGTTTGTTTCGCATCACGTAAGACCATTTCACCGATTTCAAAACGTTACTTACTATTAACTTCAATTCCACATTATTTCACGGTATTAAGGTCGTCGGGTCAAAAGTCAAGGTCACGGACTTTGCATATTTCGTGCAAATAAATCCGTTCCATCGGCTCTAACACTATTTTCATGAAGCCATTTCTCCAAACGGCGCTAACTTAAGATATCGGGTTAAAGGTCAAGGTCAAGATTTGTCTATTTCCCGCCCTTCTTTCAAACACTGGTTCACCGATTTGAAAACGGTTTCGATCAGATCAATCGACTCCAGCTAGTATCTCGCTGTTCCACTCATCAAGTCAAAGTTCGAGGTCGACCAGCACTTTTCCTCTCCAGCTCTATGCAACGGATTACTCTATACGTACATAGATGGTCCCCATTGGAATTAATTCGGATTATGGACCATAGGGACCGGACTGCGACTCTACTACAAAATCTAACTACTACTAATCAATTAGTACAAAGTGGAAGTAGCTCGGAGAGTGCCAGGTCACTCTCTCGGAAATGAGGCCGAGGCCCGGCTGCCGGCTAGTTTTATGTACTTAGCTCCTCTTCAACCTCAAAGGCTTGAAATCGTTTTAATGCTCCTGGAATCCCCTCTAATCCGCGGGGCTGCTCAAATGGGCCTTCTGGGCCTAGAACCGGCTGCCTACGTAGAGGGAGACTTATGGGTTCGGCGTAAGGAGGGGCCAGGGTCCAGAGCAAATATTAGGACAAGATTAGCGGGTCTGGCTTACTAATGAGGCTAGAAGGATGAGACCATGAGTCCTAAACTCCAAGAAGTACCTACAGTCGGCTAAGCAGGGGCCTGTTTACAAAGGAGGATAATTGAATTAGGTCCCCCAAACTCGGTTCCGCGGGACCTCCGGGATAAAAAGCCGGGGGTTTGTGGGACTAAAGTTTCGCGGAAGGGGATTCCGGAGAAAATTACCCTGTAGAACTCTATTAGGGAAATACAGTTAATTCTATTGTTCGGAATCACCAAGCAGAGCTGCCAGAGCCTCACGCAGCCCGATCCCAATTAAAGGGAGCCGGAAGACTGGGAAAATGAAATTAAGAGAACAGCCCCCTCGGTTCCAGGATCCAGCTCACATAACACACAAATTTTGTACAGCTTCCTATTGATATGGTCAAAACTGTGAGTTCCCTTTGAGGCAGGTTCCAAGGATTTCAAGAGCTATGAATATGAATGAATACACCCTTCGGACCATTCAGAGGAAAACCAATCTTGTCAGCTAGACTTTAGGATTTTGAGGGGGCGGGGTCCGCATAAGAGTTCGCATTATCTTTTACCCAAAATTGATACCGGATATGTTAGATACCATATGTCACAAATCGTCTTGTTTTTAATACTGCCCAAAAAATGGTGAATCATTAAATACGGAAATGAACATAAATCTAAATGTTGGCCATTGAATATGACTCAGTTCTGGAATCGAATATGAACCGGGTACAACTGAGCCGACCAAAACTGAATAACATCTATTTTGTAGGCATTTATATATTTTTGCAACAAGTTTATATATTTTTTTCATCATTTACGCTTAGTCTAACGATATCGACGAAGCAGCGCGGAGTACCCGAACGTTTCCATACACTCAAATTGTAAGGCCTGGGCCTGCCTTACCTTTTCAAACTGTGTTCCGTATCTTCCGGCCCGACCCGCAATTTGGAGAGCCTGTGACGTTGAAATGACATCCATTTCCCGTTCCCCCTTCTCATTCATAACGGGCTTGATGAGGGAGTAGAAGATGACGCGCTGGATGCTCCTGAAAATTGAACTTACAATTAGAAGCCAACAGGATCCGAATATGCCTTACACTACTTTCTAAGAACTCTCCCTTTGAAATCGGCTCCTTAATTCAAAACTCAAATCCAACCACTCCTTCCGTAGGAAGGACACTGAAACTGACGTCTACCCTCTAAGCCTAGGCCTATATTTCCATGAAAGGGTCATGAAACGCTGGGCCAATGACTCCAGCCTTTCAGTCCAGCCCCGGAAAAGGACACCTTAGTTAGCATGCAAGAAGTCCAGAGAAACCTTTGGAAGGGCCAAGGCTCAAAAGAACGGAAAAGTAATTCTCTACATTCATACCCCCTAATTTAATTTGGGGGGTGACAAAGGGAAGGTCTGGTCCTTTGAAGCCAGAGCGGGTCACAAGCATACGACCTAAAAATGATTAGGTACTAACTGCGGAATGGATCCCGCCATAGGCCCGGTCCGTATGCAATGTAAAAATGTAATTATGCACCAGAGCCAGCGGACCCAGTACCCGGGTAACAGGCTCCAAGCTGCAACTTTTAGCTCAATAAGCTTGGACCTCGGATTTTGAGAATGTGGGGCAGGAGGAAGGCCTAGAAGGGAGGGACTTTGGACTTACAGATTGAGGCCCATTCCGATTGCATCCGTGGCAACAAGGATTTTGCAAGGGTTTCCCGGATCATTAAATTTTTTGGCTTGAGCTAGCTTGGTGCCCGGGGGGAGGCCACCGTAGATAACGGCCACCTCGTGACCCTTCTTCTCAATCTAAATCAAAGTAAGTACAAATAAAAAATGCGTTTAGAAAAAGCAGGCAAGATTATCAGTGTGCATTAGAAAGGAAGAAACAAGTTTAATAAATCCAGGGTTAATTTGCTTTCCATCTCAGGTCCTCCGCTGTCAATAAATTGTTTTAGGTGAATTAATTTTGGTATAGCCTTAACTTAAACTGGAGGACCTTCGCGGACGCGCGAATTAACCTTGGATTTATGAAACGCATTTTTTACTTTGAATTTGTTGACTGTCAATTTTTTTTTAAAAAACACAGATTATCGAGTACAATTTTCTAAAGGTGCAACGAGACACGAGACCGACAGCTTGCTCTGTTCTACATTGGTAATTTGGCTAGACATTCGTAATGCACTCTATGTGAACCATATAACAGGCTACAGCGCAGCGTAGGAGTGGTTCTGATTCACATCAATCTATCACATACATATCGTATTTACAAGTAGAATTGGTAGACATGAATTAAGACAATAATTACTGTTGCTACGGGTAACGCTGAACGCCGATGAACTGCCCGTGATAGTGGGATTGAGAGTTCCCCATGCAAACGGGTGTTAGGAAAGAGGCTCCAGACGGGTGACTAAGATGACAAATATCTCAGGACCCGTTTGACCTACTGAGGGCATATTAAGTTTGATTGAAAGAAAATTGTATGAGCTACAACAATTTCAGTATCAGGAAGTCCTGCCAACATTGGAAGGGGGCCAAATCGACACGTCGAGGTGCTTTTTGGGTTTTCTGGGCCACTAGGAATGAAAATATCGGTGCCTTGAGCAGATGCGCATAATCACCACTGCATTTGCCAATTTTTATGCGTCCTTAATTTTTGACCTAGATTGAGCCGTATGAGCATGAATAAAGACAATTAGTGTTGCTACGAGTAACGACGAACGCCTATGAACTGCCCTTGATACTAGTATTGCGAGTTCCCTACGTAAACGTGTGTTAGGAAATAGGCAGCAGACGGCAGACTAAAATGCCATATATATAAGGACCCGTTTGACCTATTGAGGGCAAATTCATTTTGTTTGAAAGGAGTATGCATGCTCTGCAACAATTTCAGTATCCGAAAGCACTAAGAGCATGTGAAGTGGGTTAAATCGAAGCCTAGAGGTCGTTCTAACTAACTACCGTCCACTAAGCTAACGTCTATCAAACTAAAGGTCGGATTACGCGATATTTAGATCGGTTAGGTCGCATGGAATTCTTACTTTGGGTACAACCTAGCCGAACATAACTTAAACGTATAAAGTTAACAAAGAAACCCAAAAAAATTAACCAAGAGAAGGGTTTGAACACATGAACTAAAACATAATCACATATATTTCTAACAGAGTAAAAAACAGTTCCTGAAAAATTAATATTTTTTTCTAAAAGAGTAACATTTGTGATATTAAGCAGTTTCTTGAAGGTGCAATATTTCTTCCGGAGCAAAAATATTTACCTGTTTTCACCAATCTATTTCTAATTTTCTTGTCATGATAATTTCATATCGAGTTCGACTAGAACTCACCTCCTCTTGGGTCAGTATCACGTTCAGATCAGAATTATTTTTTAAGGTAACGTGTCCTTCGAAAGGTATCCCCAACCGCACTATCCTGGCAGGCCTATAACACGCCGTTGACCTGGGAGGCGTAACCAAATATAACTTGCTGCGAGTTGAGTTAAAAACTATGTTCACTTATACGCTCTTAAAATTGTCTCGATGTTAAACCCGTCGGGTCGAAGGTCAAAGTCGAGGTCAAACTCAGGGTCAACCGTTTTATAGCCCCAATAAATCAGGAACCACTGCTTTGATTGCAAAACGTCTTCACAAATAAAATTCGTCATAAATTTTCGCGCTCCGCTCTTTCGGTATGCCCGCGTTCATAAAGGTTTATTTTACTTCTTGATAAAGATTGGCTCTCGACCAGTATTGGATGCTCTTTCCAATTGTGCAACTTATTTTACAATGGGATGCGTAGAATGACTACAATTCGAAATTAAAATTTGTGAGCAATCAGAGCGAAAAAAAAAAAACATTTCGACGGATCGGTAAACGGTCACATGTGCGAATACGATTTGGCGAATAAAAACTCCAATATTTGGCGAAAAAAAAAACCGGAAAAAGTCAAGTCGGCGAATTTATTTTATTCATTTTGACAAAATGGCTTAATCACATCTTAACCTTTATATTGGAGAATTTTAAATATTATAAAATTCTGCTATCAAAGTCAACTTCAGCAAGAAGTAAAATAATTGATTTCATAATTTTTGTGCATCGATTTAAAGCAGTCAATAAGCCACCGTACTCAATTCACAGTGACCTCAGTCCCAGAGGTCAGTTCCGAGTAGCCTATACTGTACATTATATACTTGAGTGCCCCCATTCTGCATAGGCAGATTAATTGGAATTACTTATTTTGCAGTAAAGTGCATACTACGTATTGTACAATACTATGTATATGCAGGATTTGCAATAGCAAATACACAACACAAGGAACGTGAAACGTGAGCCTAAGCTAGAAGTCAAATTACTAATTATGCTAACGAGTACTGCGAATTTATTAGCCGGCCAAGCCACCCGTGTTCCCCGAAACTAGAGAGCGGAAGGCAATTCTTACAGGATATACATACGAAGCCCAATTAATTAACCTAGCCTTTATTAGGGAAAGCACGGAAGCCAGCCGCTGCAATTATTCAATAATAAATAGTTAAATATCAGCCAACTGTAGTCCCTTATATTTGATACTGGAACCTGGAACCAGATGGGACTCGGAAATCGGGTCCAGAAGAGTTACAGTAATTGTGTTTACGTCTTGTAAGCCAGCTTATGGGAGCCTACGCATATCGGAGGTCCGCTTTTCCATCTTAATCAAATTAACTACTACCTAAAGACACATTTGTCTGTATTAAGTTAGTGGACGATTTGGGGGGCAGGATTGATAAGGACTCGCCTGGGAACCCGGAGCAATAAAGTTCCAATAGAAATTAGAGCTCAGGCTCGGGCTCCTTCATTATCTAAATATATAATTTAGTTCCGAGGCTCCAAACATAAATCTCGGCGGCCCGCCTAAACCATGTAATTAAAAGTAGTAGGTATTACAAATTCCGCCCTCCTCAATAAAGGGCGGAGAGGGCTTGGGGGCTCGGAATTTATGCCACTGATTTGAGAGCCCGTCTAAAACACTTTCCCTCCTCATAATCATCAAACTCCGCTCTTCCGGGGGCTGGCTCTTACTCTAACTCTCCGCTCAGCCCGTAAACATAAACAGGCCAAGTGGGCTTAGATTAATTCGTCTAGAGATACAGCACGTACTACCCAAAGATACGGGGGCTGGTAGCTGGATGAGAGCAAATGGGTAAAAAAGTATTGTACTGTATATGATGCAGAATGTTCATGAAGTTGGACAGAAAGCATACTGACTGGAGAGTTTGAGAAGTCACAATCAGTCAATGTAGAATTTCCATTTCCTATCTTACTGTAAAGTTAAACAGGTGAGAAATCCGAGCGGGTTGAAGTATATTTAGTATTGACTTTCAAGTTTAAGTAATTTCTACGCTCCCCATTGTAAGATATTGGTATAAGGATAATATTCTGGTTTAGGAAAGGTCACAGCTGTTAGCAGGAACAGGAAGTATAAAAAGAATTGAATTCGACTTCGCCAACTGCGCAGTCAGTATGCATACTGTCCAATTTCGTAAACAACCTACAAGAGCTACATACTTTAAACTGTAACTTTGAAAGTTCCATAGTCATTGGCTTATATAAGGAAGCTTTTTCTACGTGGCTTAAGCTACAAGCTACAATAAGACATGAGTTTCTGCACATGCTATGCCGTTCCAGAAAATATTTATATTTAGGTAGTATGCGAAGTAATTGCAAATACAGGTAAGTAGGAATTAAAGTAAAATTTAACCCTTTGTTCGCGTGAAGAGGCCAAAGTGAAGCCACAACGGCTTCAACCGAAACCATTTGAAACAGATTGAGCTAAAAAGGAAGCAAGGTCTCAGTAACTACTTGTAGTTTGACATCTGACGTTAGGTAACGAACTTATATATAAACCAAATACCTCGTGACGGCAGCGGCAGTAGTTACTTCAAACCACAATTTACACAACTGCCGGTTGTAAGAAGTAAATCTCACATGCCAGAGCTTTACTGTAACTCAGGGTGACTAATTCATAATATGTTCCTTCTATGGCTATGGCTTATTATGTACATAGCGAGAATGATAAGGACAAAACTCGAGAAATTACCTGGCGCGACACATAGTAAATGTCATTTTTACTAAAACAAACGATACAGTCTCCAGGTTTGACATTGTCTAACGTCTCCAAAGCTCGCCTTTCAATGTCCAAGTCTGTTAATCTCTTGTACTTAAAAACCTGGTCAATAAAAAAAAATCAACAATAACGTCAACAATGTAAAATTTAATATTTAACAAATCCTTGGAGTTATAATTATAACTTTTCCCTTATCGCTAGTGCAAGAAAAAGAATGAAAAATTGTGGACTCTTACCTCGACCTCCTCACCAGTTGTAATTAGAATACTTTTAACTAGCTCAATGGCTGCCGCCTCACCGCATAGGTGAACTTCGTCAGCCACAACGCCTAGAAGGGCCCTCGTCCAGGCCCAACCCCGCTGTGGGTCCCGAAGCATTTGAATTTCATCTATAACGCCTACTTCATCTGAAATAGCCGAAGAAGATTAAATGAAATCCTAAAACAACCCATTTGTAAACCAAAAATGAATTACTTCATATTAATCATTTAGTGGTTAAAATAAGCCTCCAAGCTTTCAATAATAAAGGACCCATACATGGATTTAGAACGGAAGTCATCTCTACAGTGCATGCTACGTGAGGAGACGGCGTTAGACCGTCCGGGTTTGCCATCAGTCGTTCTTCTCCGGTTACTAAATCGCAAGGGGTGCCCTAGAAGCAACACAAAAGAGAAATTTTAGTACAAACAATACTTAGAAATTATTAGCTTGACCCAGGTACCTTCTCATTCGCCTTGTGATAGACTTCCGAGGCTAGTAACTTGAGTGGACCGCAATAGACTCCGGACTTGGAATTAAGAAACTTTTCCAGGGCTCGGTACGTCTTTCCACTGTTCGTCGGTCCCGCATGAAAAACTATCTTCCTAATAAGTAATCTTGCTTCGGGATACCTGGAGGCAGAGATCAAGAAAGTTAGATATTTCGAACAAGGTTACTACACTTTTTTCGGAAATTATTAATTATTAGGCTACTATTATGGTTACTACTGTACTGACTGCACTAATATTGAAACCTATCAATATTAAAAATAAATTGCATTGCTTGCGATTTCATTACGTAACTAGAAAAAGGCCATGGGCATTGGGCATCCTTGCTTTCGATCCTTCAAACAAGTGTAGTTATAATGTGCAGCCTATCGTAAGTTGCCCTATGTACTTATTTCATGTCATACATTCCTTTGTTAATTTCTGTCATTTATAACTGTCACTACAGCGTGTGATTTTCTCATTTTCTATCAGAAACTCACCTTTATTTCCTATCCGCCCTCACCCCAACCCCTGTGGGTTCAAATACATACTTATTCCGTATCAACTAAGTACAGCGCATTCAAAGATTTATGACGGAAAAAACTACTTAGTAATGAAGTCGCATGTAATAGAATTGAATTTAAATAGTAACTGTTTAATTAAATGACGCCCTTTCCGATGAACCTGCAATAAAGTTGAATTACCAGTTGGCAGGAGATCGCAAGTCACTAATTTTCTTGAGGTCATCCATGCACTCCAGATGAGGGAATATTTGTCTGGCATGCCGCATAAAGTAGGGAAAGAGGTCATCCACGTGTCCGGCCCCATTGATAACGTCACTAAAAATAATGTGAAGGTCGACTGGCAGGGTTTCAGATTCGAGACAGAATCTTCGAAAACTGATAAACGCCTGATGGAAGAGATAATCTGGAAAGTCAAACAAAATGCTTATTAATCAGACAGGCTCTAAACATAAACTATGTAGGACATAAGTCCAAATCCCAAATTACAAATAGAAGCGACCTTGAAATTGACATAGATTGGGAGTTGAAACGGATTCAGAGTCCAGAAATAGCGTTTACAGTCCGGGAGCTATTGACTTTCTCCTGTGATCCCGCTCCCGTTTCATCTTTGCATGGTCCTCTCCAAGTAAGAGCAGAAGTTGCTTTAAGTGAGTGTAAATACGGAACAGGAAATCGAATAATAAATAACTATATTAGCCCCATGACATGACGTACTGCACTGTTTTCTCTCCTATAAGGAAGATAAAAGCTACTTCCTGGTATAGGAGAGTAATACTACCACTTCAAACACGCCCGATATCCGTTATAAAATTAAATTATAATGCGAGCGTAAATAAATTAAAAGAATGGGAGCAGGATGAACTCTGAATCGTAAATCGCTAATAATATGGCGTCATTTAAACAATTACTATTTATATTGTAATCGGTTACTTTCTTAACGAAATTCTATTACATTCAGGGCTGGAAAAAACATGTTTTTTTTTTAAAAAAAACAAAAAAAAAACAACAGTTTTTTATTGTTTAAAACATGTTTTTTAATAACAAACAAAAAAGCTGCTTTTTATTGTTTAAAGTGTTTTTTATAAACAAAAAAAAAACGTTTTGCAGCTGTAATTCGGTAGGAATGAATTATGAATGTATTCAAAGTACGTTAAAACTAGTGTGACTGTGTGACAGTCAGAAGTTCTAAAATCCAAAACAAACTTCTTTAAATAGCTAAAACATCGACTATAATGAAACCGAAAGTAAAACAATTACATATAAATAGTAATAGTCCAATAATATGCCAGCGTAAATCATACATCAATCAAGGATGAGAGTGAGTAATAGGCCTTCGGCTACAAGCTACAATAATTTTGTAAGAGATAAATCAGAGTTAATTACAAATAGCGAAATAGCGATGAATGTTATCATAGTAAGAGCCCGTACTGTCAAGTCCTTGTTCAATGCTAACAAGTTTAATTTCACTCCTCCGAAAGAATTTATTGAGTGTCTTGAGAACTTCCTGCTTATTTAGTTTCCCGGTGAGCTCGGCCCCAACGTTTATGGAAGTGAGGTCGGGTTTTACGGGCACAGGTACGAATAGATGTGAGTGACTTGAGGTACCCGGTGAAGGATTTTCGGGAGCCGCGTCGTCCTTCTTCCCACGGGTCTGGTGACCGAATAGAGACGTGGACGCGGATCGAGGCTTGCCACTGCTAAGGGGATTTGTTACACTTAAGTATCGTCGATGTATATTCTTGGGTCTAAGGACGCGGGCTCGATTAGAGGTACAAGACGTGATGCTTCGTCGGGTCAGACAATTCAGCATGCTTCTATAGTGTTGACAACGGTGACTTGAGCAGGTTCTTATGGGGTGGTTTTAGGGATTTCAGTTCTGCATGAAAGATCTTCCTGTCAAATATTTCAGAGTGAGCCTGCAAATACACAAAATTGTATTTAACAAACTAAGAATTCTTGCCACATAGTCGCGGTGCTAAAAACTCCATAACCTGTTATCAGGGTTTTCAAATCCGAGGCCTCAGACTTATATGTATTGCTGAGGCCTCGGATTAGAAAAAACTTTTAACAGGTTATTGAGTTTTTATTCTACTTACAGTACTTCCTACTTATTACATACTGTTGCTGGATATAATTGTCAAATCTGAAAACCCTTTTTTTTATTCGAGGCCTCAGCGATAAGAACAAATCAGATACGATAAAGAGGCCTCGGATTAGAAAGTAGGGTTTCCAGATTTTACAATTATTTCCATCGACAATACTTATACGATATACGAATAAAACTCTGCCCTCTAGAACTCGCACTGAGACTGAGATACTAAAGTTAGTCATTTGATAGGTTTAGAAAATACTGTAAAGTCAATGCCAAGCTGAATTTCTTACAATTTACAATACCACTTCAGGCCGAGTTTATTCGCAGTCACGAAACTAAATCGCAGTCAAAATTGTGACTAATAAAGATGATTAGTACAATGAAATGAACAAAAAAATGCACCAGGAACAATTGCAAATTCACCCTGAGCGGATGTGCCCTACAAAGGAGGAAACAAGATTTATCCAGAGTTAAACACTTAATTTAATA
>JAQFZY010002560.1:0-11473 GCA_034696285.1 Hypogastrura burkilli
CCCCCCCCCCCCCCCCCCCCCCCCCCCCCCCACGGCCTTGTCTTGATCTAATTGTTTTAGCGGTACATCTGAGTGCTAAATTATTTATAGCCAGATTGGCTTCCAAAATTACGCCCAGAACCTCAGAGTACAGCTTGGTGACCTTCGACAATAGTTTGCCTAAGCTGAACGCTGATTATATTGCATACATGTGTATGGTTTTAAAAAATCAGCATCGGTTTCTCTGCACGAATGTGTTAAGGACTCCATACAGGTGTATGGATTTAATTTACTGGTTATGGCTTTATACATGTTTATGGCTTTTTAATTATGTCAATTGTGCTTGTTCGGTGTTATTACTTGGATTTTTGTGAATGCTCTGCTTTAGCGTCGACATATGTATGTAATGTAGAATGCGTTTGCTTAGTAATTTTCGCACTCACTAATAGTCACACTCCTCATCCTCACACACCACACACCACTCACACTCCTAGTCATCGTCTCATGCTTGCATGGGTTGTACCTTAGAATAGATTTACATATAGTTAGCATAAGGTTGTTGCAAAATATATTTTTACCAAGGCGGTCCGGCCTTCTGGCCGGTCCGGCCTGGAGCAGCCGCTCCTCGTGATCCAGGGTTGGTACGGGCCTGAGCTCACGGCATATTTACCTCAACATATTCAGAAATCAAACAGCATAGCTTTCCTGCCATAAGCACATGTGTATAGGTACATTGTTAGTATACTGCATTTCTGATTGAGGTTTGCGTATGTCTAAATAATTACAAAATACAGTTTTAGCGTTAAATATGTGTATGCATTGTGTTTATTCAACCCACTTACGTCTACTTTGTGTGTAATACATTGGCTTTCCAATTACCTATCCCGCAGGTACATTTCTATGAAATACTGTTAGAAATTCTACAAGGAAGCACAAAAATAGAATATTTGGCAACATCAGCTGAAACAAGCACATCAACTTATTAGCTAATTGCATATTCAAATTTGTTATAGTTTCGTTTTAAAACATTCCTCCGCCTATATTCTTACTGTAAGTATAGAAAGGTTAAAATATTTCGGATTAGATACAATATTCAATGGCCGTGGGCCCTTCGCAGACAACCGATAATTATAAAACTAATTAAAAAATATTTAAAGGACTCAATTGGTGATAATTAAATTAAGTATTTAACTCTAGATAAATCTTGTTTCCTCCTTTGTCGGTCACATCCGCTACGGGGTGAGCTTGCACTTTTTCTGGTGCATTTTTTATTTCATTATCAATAAAAACAACCGTTTAGAAAACGGGGGGTGCCCTGAACTTGAATGTGCAATAGAAAGATCGATACGAAGAACGAATAACCTCTAGGTCAAATTTTTACTTCCCATATCAGGTCCTGCGTGACCTGAGTTGAGTAGTTCAGCGTTGCGTTGGCGTGAATTAATTTTCCTACAACCCTAAAAAAGTAGGACCTTCGCGGACTCAAAATCAAACTTATATTGTTTATTTCTTGTTTTTATATTTCTATAGCACATTCAATGTCAGTCTTATTATGCTGAATTACAAATGAGCTGTACGGTGCAGTTTGGGGTGTGACAGACGGACAGACGGACACCCGGATCGTCCCATAAGACCGTTTGGTCTAAAAACTAAATATAACTAAGCTGAAATATTCGAATTGTGTAAATTATTTAAGGAAACTTCCTTCTGTTGTCAAGAGGCAAAAGTCATTTGTCTGTTTAGAAGAAATGGAAAGCAAATTTGTTCTGATATTACTGAATTATTTTTGTATATCAGTGCCATTTCAGCTATAAGTGGAAGTTTTGGTGTTTAATCAGTGTACATATATTCTAACTATTATAAAATTGCTCCAAGGTTTGGTCTGTCAGATTGATCATGAATGCAATTCTCAACCTAGACCCACCAATTTCATCCAGCAAAAAGTTATGCCTGATACAAAGGTCAAGTTTGAAAATAGGATTTTTAGGGTCTAGGGATCAGGGCCTTAAGGGCCAAAAACATGTGCCCTAGCAACGAATTTTTTATACTTTTGTTGACATTTTCTGAAAATCCTAAAGGGATTTGTTGACACTTTTAATTCCTCCATGGTCCATAACAACAGCCAGAATTATGAATTATTAAATCACTTTGACTTAACATACCGCCCAAGCACAACCCTAAGTGGTCCAGGTCCAGGTCTTGGCACTGTCACACCTTGCAAATGTTAATTTCACTGAACAGATTGCCCGGTTTTGAAGGTTGGTGTCGGGTGATCTTGGGTGGATTTGAGTCTGACCCAAACCCAAACCTTATAGCAGAAGTAGATATATTCAAAGCAAGTTCAAACAGATATGAACCGTGCCGCCTCTAATATTCTACGGCGCAGGAGTTAATGCACTATGGCATTCGAGCCTATTTCAAGATGGGCTATTGCACTGCATAAACGTTTTAAGTGATAACGAGGGGTAGGAGTAGGAGCAAAGTCCGATACGATGGATTGATTTTTACACTGATATTAGTAATTATTACTAGACACAATCGATTCTGGTTTACTTAGGACTCGGATTCGGGTTTACTTATGTTTGTACAGTCGCTTGAATCAGAATCGGAGACATAAGTAATTGTAGGTGACAGCACGTTATTCGCTATAAGATACCTACATAAGATTATGTATCTTTAGCGTAGTCATTTTGGGTGCTAAAATCTTCATAATAGAATTATATTTTTACTTTATTTGTGTCCTATCAGATATCAGAGCCCTGAGATAAACATAATTTATAATGAATAAACCAATTGATAGCATAACCAAATAGCGAAGAGAGAAAATAATGCAAAATCTCATTCATAACGCCGCAGAAAAAAGTTCAAAATACAAGTTACGACCTCGCCTTCGGCTCGTGTCTTATACTTGCGCACGCGGCTCCGCCACTTAGCGGGCTTGGCATCTACGTTTGGAACTAATTAGTAAAAATATCTGCTTTAGTAAATAAATCTATTATTTAACTCTACAAATAGTTTGATGTTAGCAAGCCATGTCACAGGAACAAAGTACCTACGAACTGTGATGCTACGCGCTGCAGGTTCTTAAATGCCTTCTATTTCTGTCTGCTTCTTAAATCTTACCTGCAGCGTCTAGATAAACAGTTCGTAAGTACTTTGTTTCTGTGACATGGCTTGCTAACATCACACCATTTATAGAGTTAAGTAATCGAGTTATTTACTAAGGAAATATTTGTTCTAATTAGTTCCAAACGTAGAGCCAAGCTCGCTAAGCGGCGGAGCCTCGTGCGCAAGTATAAGACACGAGCCGAAGGCGAGGTCGTTACTTGTATATACTAGATATAATCACGTTTTCGGAACTAGCCCACCTCATATTTGAGGCTGGCGGCGCCACTGGTTCCGAAGGAGCAATTAGAATAGCTCAGAAGAATTATCCCAGGAAATTCGAATAATTGGCGGGAGAGAGCTCAACCGACAACCGAACCACTCGATTGGAACTCCTCGGTTGACCCGTTTATGCGTATCACGGGAAAGGGGATGTGCCTAGCTCTTTGGCCGAAGAGTAAAGGCGATCCTATTTCTGTGTATGCGTATGGAGCATTTAAGTGGGCGGGCCTCAGGAGTTTTCCTTGGCTCACTTTTTGGCGCAGTCTTTGAGCTCCGGCCCCTCTAGTCTGACAAAGCACATGTGAAGCCGTGCTGCGTGCTAAACAACGTCAGCTCGCTCAACTTGAGTGGATTACTTACTCTTGACTGCTCTAGTCTACAGTTAAAGTCAGGTTACTTTTGTATAAAATGCCAATTTTACAATACTCTGAGATTTTGCGTTTCTTCTCTGTTGAAAACGTGAACGCAGTCAAAATTATTGAGCGGGGTGAAAACGCTCTAAAAAAGTCGTCACCTACTAAGTTTCGAGGTCTTAGACGGCGGGGAACTTACCGGAATTGTACAGAGGAGTTTACAGAGGACAAGACGAAGGCATGGCATGTCAGGGTAAGCTATAAAAGTTATAAATGGATCATTATAGCCTAATTATTATACATTGACATTAATTACGTATTTATTATATTTGTTTGTTGTTTATTCTAAGTTTTCCTTCATTTCGGGCTTTTTAGATGACCTTAGCCAGCAAAGATACACAGCTGGAAATGAAGTGCTTCTGCCCAAATGGTCAATACCGGTGCCACCATCAAGCTGCCCTAGCGCTTCATGTGAAAGATAACGTTTCCAAGACTGACACTCGATGTGCCTGGATTAATCCAAACAAGGCTGCTAATCTTCCAGACAATCCGATCTCGAGAATTTATACACAATATATCTCAAAACAAAACCATGTGTCACTAAAAGGAAAAAGGAACAGACATTGACAAAGAGTTGGTACTTGAAAAAGTTAAACCAGAAGCTGCATATTATTTCCACTGGTTAAGTAAGCCAACTCAAATTGTAATACAGGTCGGTAACTACTAATTATTCACAAATACTTTGAGCATGGTGCATTTTATAATTGTGCTAATTGTGGTCTATATATTAACAGGATGTCAGTAATACATATGTACGAGATTCTGCACATTATCTGTTTGACAATGAGCGTTCTATGCTCGAAGGAAAGCCCGAAGAGTACATTCGAAAGTATTTAAGGAAGTCTAGAAGCCGGATTCAGGAAATCGCTGCGGAAACGCTTGGACAGCGAGAAAACCCTAGCTGGTAATTGACTATATAGTAATTTGTACAATATACCCGAGTTATATAAGTAATATTTTAATGCTTATATAGGTTTAAAGATCGCAAGTTTGTAACAACAGGAAGTCAGGTTGGACTAATACTTCGAAAAATAAAAATTAACCGTTTCCCTGTTTCTTTGTACAAAACGCTGATTGGTTTGTATGGTAATGCATCCGGTTCGAAGGCCTGCAAATTCGGATCTGACAACGAACCTATCGCGATTGAAAAATACTCTGATGTCACATCGAATATAGTTAGACCTACCGGACTGCATCTGCTCCCTTGTGGATTAATTGGTAGACATTTATATTGTTACTACTATTTCGTACTTTGCTTAAATACTCAGACAAAGTCTTTGAATTTTATCTGGACGGATTAATTGGAAGCAATATAATTCTGCAAGTCAAGTTTAGTTATAAGGCATACGTGTCACGTCAATCCTTTGACCAGCTCTCCTCTGACAAGTCCTACTTGAAGAAAACAGATGGTAAACTGGCTTTAAACAAGGACCACGACTGTTACGCACAAATGCAGCTGAATATGATTGCAACAAGCTGCCAACTCTGTGATTTTTTTTCTATGGACCTTTGATGAGTATTATTTGGAAACAATAGTATTAGATGCAGACTGGAACATGAACGTGAAGAGATTAGAGTGGTTTTATTTTGAAAAATACGTACACGAAATAGTTAAAACACCGCCTACTCCAATCTAAGTTAACATGTGTGCAATAAAATAATAGTCATAAATAGTAACTAAGAATCAATTTACTTTTCTTCAATAATACACAGGTGATCGAATACCAAGTTAATGTGCTCTTACCTTGAGTTTTTTCCTTAGGCTTGCCAATACTTTCTCGCATAGTTGGTGGCATGCAGTTACTCAAAAAACCTACAACTTTAATAATTGCACTGGCATGCTGTCTCAAGGTAGTTGGGAACACGGTAACTGTTTTAAATACACGAATTCTCTGTATAGTACGTTCAACATGAACGCGGGCAGACGATATTTTTTTGTTTCGACTTACGTGTGACTTTGTAAACTGCTCATTCACAAGATAATCAGGCGTTACAAGGTGCACACCCTGAGGCATCATGTCGTGTAGTAGAAATCCCTTATCAGCCATAATCATATCAATGACACATTAAAGTGCTGGAAGAAGTTACTGCGTAAGACATTGGCCTTGTCAGAGATGGATCCACCATACATGTCACTGACATAGACCACAGTACCATTTGGCGCAATGCCTATATGGACTTTAAACGTGTTACGGCTTTTGTAATTAGAGTATGTAGCACTTCGATGAATCAGCATCTTCGGGACCTCAATAAGAAATTCAATGCAGTCAATCACAATTCTGCAGTTCTAGAAATCAGCGAATGACTGGGGCATATCATCTTGCACCTTCTGTAGTGTGGGAATGTTACCCATCCATCCTTCATATAAGCAGTAGTAGAAAACATACAAGAACGTATAGAAAATATTACTTATGGTTGGTCTTGTACGGCCGAAAATTATTCCCAGTAGCTCGAACGATATATTGTGTCGAAGTTTCATTAAAAAAATAAGAACCTGATCTTCAAGTTTTAAAGATCTGACAGTCCATCCATACTCGTACACTATTGGCTTTCCTCTTAGTATTTCACAAAATGTATCAAACGTTTGTATTGGGACTCCGGTCAGCACATGGAAATTCGACTTAGTTTTAATTATGTCATACTTGATTACCACTCTCGTCAAAGCTCGACAGTTTTCGTCATTATTCTTTATTGTTGTTGTTTTCAATTCAATTTCACTCTTCCGCTCTTCAATGCTTGCCTCATGTTTCAATTTCTCTTCAGCTCGAGTGGCAGATAATGTTTTGATTTCTTGTTTGAGCCGCTGGACCTCTTATTGAAGTTCCTTACATGTTGAATCCAGTAACACACAAACTGAATTAGTGCAAAATTCGACTGCCACTACAAATATTGTTAATGCTTATTAATAATTTGTAGTATAAAAAGTGCCGTATACTTTATAGCAGTCGATACTAATGGAAATCAAAATTAGCTATTACTTACGTGGACTCTCGTCTGGGGTTTCAATTAACTCCATAGACTCATCTGTTACTGGGGCCGAGTCCAGGGGATCCGGCTCAATTGCGACAGAGGTCACTTTTCGCTTAGTAGGTACTCCGGTAGGCGGAAACAAAAGACTAAATTGCTTATCTTCATTCCAGTCGAATCTTGTTGGGCCTTCTTTCCTGTTACGGTCAGGAAAATGCCAGGAACATATCCTTGACTCGTAGTTTGGCTTCCAGTTGTCACGTCTAAATATGGTATGATCACATCGTATGTATATAATAAATAAGTATAGGTTAATTGAATTGGCGAAGCCTAATAATTTGTTAACAATGCAGAGTAACCCACCTTATTCGTTTTTCCCATTTGTCACGTTCGACTTCACTTGTAGGAAAAGTCATCATACTGATGCCAGGGTCTCCTCCACGTCGCTTACATTTTGGTACGCAACAGTAGTGACCTTTTCTTTTGCGTGAAGTGTCAGCACTTTGCATTTATCGAATTTAAATTGAAGGTTTTAATTAATTTACAAAGGCATTAAAGGTCTTAGTAATGCCAGGAGAAAAGGAGTTGGGGCCGGACTTCAAATCTCGCGGTCGTTAGAGGAGGACCGCCCTCTCCGAGAATTGGCCCCGGCTTACTTACATGCCCTATATACAGCTTAACAGAACGCAGTACCTATATGTAATTCTTCCCATCTGCTAGGCTCTACAGGAAAATATTAACCATTGTGTCATCGGCGTCCTCCCCTCTACCAGCCCCCGACGGCCGACTTTCATACCCTACTCGATGACTTAATTGAACAATGTCTTCTGACAAAAATTGTAAGGTATTGCTCAACGGTTGAGGCGAAGCGCAGTACAAGTTTTGACGTGGAATGTGTCTTGTAACAGTACAGAAGTGTATTATGGGGAAGGATATCCTTGCCCAAGACGCAAAGTAACTTTTGAAATCAAAGAAGTCTATAACACCTTACACGAAATTGTACTTTGGACGAAGATACCATTTGCGCAAAGTGCAGGAAAATTTTGAAACCGAAGACTCTAAACCTTACACTAAGTTGTATTTCAGTCGAAGATACCCTTTGCACCAACCGCTAGAAAATTTTGAAACCGAAGACTGATTTACTTTACACGAAATTGTATTTCAAACGAAGATACCTTTTGGCCAACCGCTAGAAAATTTTGAAACTGAAGACTCTGAACCTTACACGAAATTGTATTTTAGCCGAAGATACGCTTTGCGAAAAGCTCAAGAAAATTTTGAAGCCGAAGACTCCGAACCTTACACGAAATTGCATTTAAGACAAAGATACCTTTTGGCAAACCGCTAGAAAATTTTGAAACTAAAGACTCCAAATCTTACACGAAATTGTATTTCAGACTAATAACATCTTTTGCGCGAAGCGCAAGAAATTTACTTAATCGAAGGCTTCTAGATACTCCGAGCTCCGATCGTGTCTCGTAGCTCCAGATCAGTATGCCTCAATCTTGCTCGCACCAACAAGTCAACTGTCCCGGACTCGGAACAACGTCAGGCTTAAGTCGAGTCCTCACCGGACACCCAATTGAATTGTCCCGGAAAAAGGTCAGGCTTTGGTCTAATCGGGACACCCCAATTCAGGTGTCCCGGAGCAGGGTATAGCTTCGATCCTGCTCGGACACCCGAATTCAGGTGTCCCGGAACAAGGTCGGGCTTCGATCCTGCTCTGACACCACAATTCAAGTGTCCCGGAACAAGTTGTGGACACCACAGCTGGGCTTTCGGCCCATAGCTGAGGGTCCTCGGTGATCCTTCGGTCGGATTGGGGTGTCTCCGGGGGCCCTTGGAGTGTGTGGTTTCCATGTATGGTGATTCGTGTTTGTATCTCATATATACGGTCTAGGGCGTAGGGCAAAAGTATTGGACCGAAAGAGTCGGTCCGGTACGGTCCGGTCCATGGACCGGTCCGTCAAACATTGCCTAAAAATCGGCGGTAGAAAAACTTACTTCCAGTTTTTGCATAAGAATTCACGCTTCGTCTGATTCCAATAGAAATGGTCTCTTGACTTTTGACATTCTTTCCAACAGTCCTTAGTATTTTTAGCTCACAAGAAAGGTTTTGGCTATTGGAAATTTTTTTTTCCTAAGCATTATTGTGAGATTTAGGAGGAATATTCGGACCGAAAACAACGGTCCGGTCCGGTCCAAAGTCGGTTCGGTCAGTCACCTCGGACCGGACCAGAACGTGGACCGGACCGAAACTTTCGGTCCTTGAATATCGCCGGACCGTGGACCGGACCGACCGTTTGAACCGGAACGTGCGGAGCCCTAATACGGTCCCTCTCGTGCGCGATTATAACCTAAAGCGAGCTGCTAAAATGTATCAAAGATCCCTTTACTGCGATCTCTCTTTTATATGTAGAAACGAACTCTCGCTTTTTCTCAAAATATAGGCACATACTACGCAGCAAATTCCAGAGCATTCCATCGACTTGAGGTCCATTTAAACCTTTGTTCACGGCAACTTAAGGAAGCGCTGTACGAAATTCGGTAAAATTCCAACCGGAGACCAAAACCCACAATACAAAGGGAACGATATGAATGGCGAGTATTGTTAGAGATGAAATTGCATACCTTCTGAGTTTCCATCATCCTGTTTGGGTCCGGAAGCGATGGAGATGAAAAAATATAATCAGATCAAGCCAGATTTTAAATACTAAGTATTTTTCACTTCGAGAAAATAATACCTGAGCAGCTCAGCCTGGCCTCGACTACTCGAGTAGTCGAGGCGAGGCCAGGCCATGCCGAGCCTCAGGTATTATTTGCTCGAAGATTTTTCAGCTGATACATATTTAACTGTGTATTTTATAAACATAATTAGTATGATTACAGGTTAAAATCATATGTACTGTAGATATAATGAATATCTATTAGCCCAAAATTATCATTGTTGTCAAAAATTAAATTCGAAGCAGTTCGTCTTCGTTGACGAGAAACACAGAAGAGATATCGTAAAGTAATACCTTACTCGAGCAAGGCCGTATGGAGGTATAACCGGTCACGAAAGGACCTTACCGGATTTAGTAGAAAATTTTCGGTTTTGGGCCAACTGACCATCCGACCTAAAATGTATCGTACATTGTAATAGACCCTACCCTGATCCTAGGCCACACTTGGTTGGGTCCATTGTGCATGTGTAGGGTACCCAAAAAATTCGTGAAAGGTGGGCACCGAAGAATTTTTTTTTCTTATCTGGGAACAAAGTGAGGTTTATGTTGGTGGATATGATAGTACTGTAGTAGTACTACATCGCACACTATGACATGACCCCCGTACACCGCCACTACATCATGGTGAGAAAATTTTTTGAAGTCATGAACACCGGAAAATGAACGTCATAGACACCAGCGCGCTCACATGGTGCATATAATAGTACTAAGTAGTGGTAGTCTAGTGCACGTATTAATATAAGAAAAAATTCGTGCCTCGATGGTTGGACTGATTTTTGAAGTGGGCAAAAGTCAAAGAAAAAACACACTTTCCGACTTCAATAGGTCACGCTTTAGGTCGAGACGGTCAAATGTTATACATTTTTGGAATGTCCATCCAATAAGCTTTTTGACGATATGTCATTTGTCGGTGTGTGACCTATGACCTTTGACCCGGTCACTCAAAATCAAACTTATTTCCGCAAGCAGCCACATGGTTTAAAAAACATTATTAATTAGTTAGTTCTATAGTACACATAATATAATTCGAAAAAACCCATCCCTCCGTAGTGGGGTCACGCGGTGGCGAGGTCAAAGGTCATCGGTCACACACCGACAAGTGACATATCATTGGAAAGCCTTTTGGATGGAGATTCGAGAAATGTATGACACTTTACCATTTTGACCGAACATGTGACCTCAGGAGTTAAAAAAGTGTATTTTTTCTTTGACTCACCCACTTCAAAAATCGGTCTTACCATGAAGGCATGGATTTTTTATAATATTACTATGTGCTCTATAGTACCACTACTTAGTACTATTATTGACACCATGTGAGCGCTGGTGTATAAGACGTTCATTTTCCGGAGTTCATGACTTCAAAATTTTTTTTCACTCTGATGCAGTGGCGCTGTACGGGGGTCATAGTGTGCGATGTAATAGTACTACTACTTAGTACTATCATATCCACCAACAAAACCCTCACTTAGTTCCCACATAAGCAAAAAAAGTTATTCGGCGCCCACCTTTCACGAATTTTTTGGGTACCTTACGCATGCATAATGGACCCAACCAAGTGTGTTCTAGGATCAGGGTAAGGTCTATTACAATGTACGATATATTTTAGGTCGGATGGCCAGTTGGCCCAAAATCGAAATTTTTCTACTAAATCCGGTAAGGTCCTTTTAATTAATATTAAATTACCATGAACAGTTACAATCCAACTCACCGTGTCATCCAACCATTTCAGCATCTGATAGCGTCCGAGATGCTCTTGTTTGAACGTAAGTCGGAATTTCTGCATAAGTATGGTTCCCGGCTTCTCGTTCAGCTGTACAATTAAATGATAAAAATTATACATTGGTTAGCAATGGAACCACAATCTCGAATTTCAGAACATTTTGTTTTACTCAACCAACTCCTATTTCACTTACGGCTAAATTAACTCGACGAACCATGCCTTCTTCGAGCCGGGGGGAGTATACACAGGGCTTGATGTAGAGCTTCAAGTCTTTCACATCT
>JAQFZY010002561.1:0-11473 GCA_034696285.1 Hypogastrura burkilli
AAAGAAAGACTTCGGAAGAGTTGGGGAAACAGAATTGACGGGACTAGGTCCGATTCGAACACGGAAAGAAGTTAATGGTGAAAGGGCAATGAGAGCGGAACCCCGGCACCCAAAATCACTCCTTCACTCAAAACCTTGTCTAGCATAACAGTGAGGTTGTGGAGTGGCCTCGGGCTCACGTTCACTAATTGGAAAGGACCCTCGGGTCTTGAGCCTAACATAATACTCCCGGCGCCTATGTAGCTTTCTGCGACTTTACTCAAATAATATGCACATGTGTACAATTTGTAAAATGTGACTTCTAGAAACCAGCGGGAGAGAAGAGGAGTCGGAAATCAGGCCCACGCCAGCATCCGGCATAGATGAGCCCAGGAGCCCAGAGGCCTTGTATCTCTACAATGGGAAACCCGTCGTCACGGTCACTGCTACCCGCATTGGAACTGCAAGGTACTTCCAGGCGGATACGCCAGCACAAATGACGACCAGCCATGCCGCCACACCAACTAGCGCAGAGACACTTGACTCAAGCTCACTGGCTCCAGCCTCGCCTTCCAATGAACCTTTATCTCAGGGAACGACAGAAGGATCGTTCGGGACTCTGTCCGCGGAGGCGGTATTGGCGGAGGCTGGCCCAACACTTGGCTCCAATGAAATAGTCCCTGAGCTCAGCGGTGCGGACCATTCTCAGGAAACACAACCCAAATCTAAAGGTTAGTCTCCTCTTATAGAATGACTAATACTTTTTTCCAAATAGTATAAAAATATAGATTTTGTCGGAACATGAAGAATCCTAGTCGTTAATTTTGAATCCGGTTAGGATTGGTTATTCTCTAGCCCTATTAGGTTCTAGCTACTGCTGTTAAGTTATAGGCTAATTGAACTAATGAGAACAATTCAGAGTGTTTATCATACTTTTTCCAATAATTAAAAAATTAGAAACCTGTATAGGTATATTAGATAAGGAAGGGTACTATTTTCAAATTATTGAGATAAATAGTTTGATGTTCTTAATTTACAGGCCTGCTGTACGTTCCTTCATGGGATTCGTCAGCAGAAGCCAGCCCTTCTTCTGAGGGGGCTACGGAGGTCCTAAATTCCATGTTCCTGGGAACGAAGCTGGAAGGAATGTCCTCAGGAGAGCCTGGACTCCGCCTTGAAGGACCAAGTTCAATGGAGGACTCGACGCTTAACCTCACTCAAGATCCAACTCAGGCCCCTTTCCCGACAGGTCCGGACGCCAGTTCCACAACGGAACCTAACACATCCTCTATGGACGACGGAGGGATTGAAAGCACGACCAGGAGATCAGGAGACGGTATTACGACTGCCCTGGCTGACGAGCCCAACGAGATCGTAGAGCAGCTCCCGAGCCCGGTAGCCCTCATAAGTGACACGACTGAACCGAGCCATTCCAGACCCCCAGACCAGCCCATAAGGCTCGAGGATGAGTTCGCAGAGGCCTTCACGAAGCAGGCCCAGCCAGGGAGCCGACGACGTCTTCGTCCAGGCCCTGGAACCCGTCGGAAGGTTCGCATGAGGGTGCGGAAACTGTCCAGCTCCAGCCCGCCGGGAGAGGAAGGATCAGAGACTCCCAATGAGCCCAACTCGACCACGCTACAAGGGCCGAAACGCTATCGAAGCACAACAACCCCGGTCCCCGATCCCAGTCCTCCCACAGTCCACACAAATGAGCTCTTCGAGAACGACCCAAAGCTCGCGATCGTTGTGAAGCTGGGCCCGGAACCTCTGATTCTGAAGGCGGTGGAGCCGGAGTACGAGGCTGTGACCCCGCAGCCCCAGCTCAAACGTCGTCGCCCAACCAGCACGCCGCCTAGCGTTGATGGCGTGAACACTTACTACGTCCAATCCCAAGTTTACACTTCAACCCCAAAACCTTCACCGCCCGCCTTTAGCACTAATGATAGTTCCAAGGAATGGCTCCACTCTGAAACTTCCAGGCACCACGACGTCCACCATGCCGAGGAGCCCTTTGTCCATGAGCGTGACAATTGGGAGAAGAACTACATGAATCTCCAACAGAACTCCTTTTACGGGGCATCCCCGGAGGACTTGGGCGGGGAAGGGCAGACTCTGACCAGCCTCAACAGGAAGTCCAAGGCAGGCCGACGGGAGGCGGCCCGACCTCCGATCCATACCAATCCATCCATCTTAATGCTCACTGCTGAGGAGTCTCACGAGACTCCGCCCCATCATCACCATCCCTTTGGCCTACGAGAGCATGGGCCGGATCGGAATGGCCTCATTGATATCACAACGTCAGAGCCGGAACGGGGTTTTGAGGAGATTCGTGTCCAAGGGCCTGCACAGGACTTTCAAGAGATCCGGATCCAAGGGCCAGACCAAGGTTACGAGGAAATCCGTGTCCAACAGGGGCCCGGCCAAGGATTTGAGCTTAACCGTGACCAAGGGCCCCACCATGACAACGCAATGGAGCCTGACCCAACCCACTTCCACATTTCCGAAGTAGAGCCAGGGCTCCAGGTTGTCCTGACCAGGTCTGAGGAAGGACAAGGAGTCTTCTATCCGGGATCAGGGCCGCAGGCTCAGAACGAGGTATTTGATGATCCACCACGGCGGTCCCACTATGATCGGACCAAGCACCGTGCCAGCCAGCTCTCAAATGGGGAGGTTGTGTTCAATGGGGAGGTGAGGCCAACGGCCCAAGAACCTCACTCGGAACATCCGGCGCAAGACTTCAACGAACCCCGACGTGGAGAGAATTTCAACGGGCGCATGAATCAGGAAGATTTCAACGGACAGCAAACTGAGAATTTCAAAGTGCCCCAAACACCTAATCTCAATGGGCTTCGACATGAGGAGAATTTCAGTGACCCCCGACATGAGATTTTCAATGGGCAGCCAACCCCTAATTTCAATGGGCCCCAACATGACCAGAATGCCAACGCTCTCCGAAATCATGAGAATTTGCATGGACAAGGAGCGCCCAATTTAAATGAGCCCCAGCATGAGAATGGTGTCAACCCAACCCGAAATCATGAGAATTTCAACGGACAGCCAAAGCCTGATTTCAATGGACCCCGATATGAGGAGAATGTCAACCGAGCTCAAAATCAAGGGAATTTTAACGTTCCTCGGCATCTAGATAATTTCAACGGGCCAAGACACGAGGAAAAACCAACCGGGCCTCCTCACCAGGGACTCCAGAACTTCCAGCCCTTCCAATCTCACGAATTTATGGGATTCGGGCTTGACCAGCATTTCCATCCTGAGAAACTCCAGACAAAGAAGATCCCCGGCCCTGAGGCTTATCTTGAGAAACGGGGTAGACGAAAGAGTAAGGGAGATGAGAAGGGGCCTGAACCCTTTCGGCCTAGCCAAATCATCCCTTTCAACACGCAGAACAACGATCTGCTTCCAGCCCCCCAGAACTACAATTTTGGGGAAATGGGGAAGTTTAACCCTGACCCAACTGCAAATGAGCGAGAAGGGTTCCCCATGGGCAGTAACGGGAACCTGAGTCCAGGCCGAGCTCCCTTCGTCCCTTTCCCGAAGCAACTTCAGAGCATGGTGGAGCGGGGCCCGCTGGGACCCGGCCAGCGCGGAATCCTGCCTTATGAGGGAAAGGCGCCGAATTTGGGCCCTCCGCCGGGTGGAAGGGGCGGGAATGGGCCTAGTCACATGCCGCCCCAATTTTCAGGTCATCCTCACCGTGGCGGCTCACCCTTCAATATGAATCCCGACAGGCGGGAGGGGCATGATCCCCTCAAGGTCGGGGACTTTTCCAAGGGTCATGGAGTCGGGGAAAGTCCTACGAGCAGCATTACGCTGCCAATGCCTGGACTTGTGAGTATTCCAACCCCACCACCGGAGGCATTTGCACTCAATGAAATCTAGTAAGTCGAGTCACAACTTTTAGTGGGATGAAATCCGATTTGTTTAGTTCAAGTTTCTAACTGAGGTTCTAAAATAACTTTTTCCCAGCTCCAACCGGCACTATCCGCCCCACACGCACTCAATATCCACGAATCCCGACTATGAGCCCGCCAATCCGCCGCTCCCCAACGGTCATCCGCTCCAGTACCACTTTGATCCCTTCCTCCAGAATGCGGGCCAGTATAAAGAGGGGCCCAAGGTTGGGGCCACCGGGCAGAAGCTTAAGGGGAAGCACTTGACCCAATTTCAAAACTTTAAAGAGCCGTCCCAAACGCATCCCTCCTACAATCCTTACCAAGGTAGCCCTGCCGAAGACACGTCCGAGTTCCAGGACTTCCCGCCCCCAGCCCCTTCCAAGAACAAGCAGAAGAAGGCGGCACCCAAGCCCTCTACCGTCATCCACCATTACTACGACTCCAACAATAAGTACATGAGCTCGGTTGAAAAGGAGCACGAGCCTGAGACCCAGACCTATACCACGAGCCCAGAGGTCAACGGGGAAAGTGAGGAGGAGTACAACATAAGTCCGGTTCCGGGTCGAGGGAAGGCTACCAAGAGTCCGCCCGTCTACGCGGTCTCAGAAAGTAAGGAGAGAGGAAGCAGGGCCTCGTATCATGGCTATACGCCCAACCAATTTACTCGACCCCAGCCCAAACCCCAACCCCCGCCCAAGCAAATATACAGTGACAATGCCTACGTCCTCATGTTCCCTAACATGGTGCCTGAGGAGGCCATGCTCCCGCCCAAGCCCCTCATCAATGGCAAAGAGATCCCTGTCATCAGTGCCACGGCCTCGGAAATGGTTGAGACTACGCATGGCGGCGTCATGGCACCCGGATTCCATGCTGTCAAAGTCCATCCGAGGGAGCAAATGGTGAGTCCCAACTCCGAACCTTTAGAGTTATGCTATCCCTATTTAGGAACTATGACCAGGAGCCCCAATTTCAAGTCCCACAATTTGTAAGCCAGAATTTGTCATTTGCCCGACTCTGACATGGGCACGACACGAAAAGCCAAATGTAGGAATGTAGTGTGAGCCCGAGGAGCCATATGCCCGAATGGAACAGATGTGCCCGATTACCAACATGCCCAACTACCATTTGCCATTCGGGGATATCGTTTTATGGGCACACGCTACATTCCTACATTTGGAATTTTGGACAGGGTACACTTTCGAGCACTTTTATTCCGGCAAGAAGCCATACCGGCACTTGCCATTCGTGTACGTGACCAGACACGGGTATTTCCATGGTAAAATAAAGCTTAATGCTATTTCTTGTTCAAATGCGTTTTAAATGGGTAGCCCTTTATTAGGAGATTTGAATTTTGACGTGCCTTAAAAAAAAATTGTTCTCACGAAGAAACTACATCATGCGTTCAAATCCTCGTATTTGTGATTCCAGCTCCAAGTGCTTGCCTCAAATCACTATGACATGGAAATGGAGAAGTACATGGAGAAAAAGCGGCGGCCGCCACTCCCGATTCACACGCCCTACGGGATCTTGATCCCCATGGGAACTGGTTCCTCCACCAATCCTTACAATGACATTACTGGGCCGAGCTCTGGAGGTCACGGGCTCTCTGTCGGAATCAATGGGCACGGACCCTTTGGAAAAGTCAATGTCCATAAGAGCATCGGACTCCAGAACGGTAAGTTGAGAGGAATGGGCGGGATCAAGGCCTCTCCCTCAGTCGAACCCGCCCTTGAGCTCCTTGCCGAGAAGCTGGCCTACAAGCTTGGGGCCGAAGGGGTCTATTCCGACTACGTCATTCACTCTCCGCCCCAGGACTATACTTACCAGAACCACGATACGAGCTATTCGGAGCACTCCCCCGTTAGCATTAAGTCCTCCTCAAAGGCTGGTAAGAAGTCAAAGTCAAAATCCGCAAAATCCACCACGCCTGCCCCGGCCAAGTCAGACAATACGGCCGAGCTCAAGTCGGCTCTCAAAAGTTTGGTCAAGGAGCGGCTGTACGAAATGCTGGACGAGGCCGAGGCGGACGAGGAAGAGGTCACAACAGTGGGCCCAAAAACCAAACCGCCAACCGGCCGCCAGAAGAGTAAGACTCGAGGCCGGGAGCTCCACGGGAGCTCAAGTATGATGACCCCTTCAATTTTGGCTCCTCCACGCCTTCGGCCGATCACGCCGCAACACCAGAACCAGATGAGGTCGAGCCCGCCACAACTCCAGAACCAGATGAGGCCGAGCCCTGAGCCCGGATTCTTCCAATCCATCAGGCGGTTCTTCTCATTTGGTCGCGGGCAAGAGGTCCCCAAGCCCCCACGCCAACAACATCCAGCCTTTAATATGACGAGAGGGAACCGCGGTGGGCCTGGGCCCAATCAGGTACTCAAGAAACAGGGCTCGCCTTACGAGCCGTCCAAAGAGGAGGAGCCAGAGAGTGAGGCTCAGGATGAGGATGAGGAGGGACGGGGGAAGAGCATGAAGGAGATCCAGCGCATGCTCAGCCTCCTCTTCAAGGCCGTTGAAGGGAAGTCAAAGGGCTCGACAGAAGCGGGAGGGACTTCCAAGAGCTCCTCAGAAGCTGAAGGAAAACCAGAACCCAGGGGCCCCGCATATTTTACGCCCAGCAAATCGACGGAGGAGACGGGCTGGGTCCCTCTTTCGTCCAAACGTGGGAACAAGGGCAAGCTCAAGAATCCAAATAGCTTATTCTCAGGCGGGGAAGAGGAGTGGAAGCTACTCCAGGCACAGCTTCAGGAGCTAGGCAAAAATAAACTTAGAAATAAAAATAAGCTCTCTTCTAAGGGGAACAAGGATATGAGTAATCCGCCCGGCAAGGACTCCATCCTCTTTACATTTGCCTAGACTACGTATCTGGTTAATATGTACTGGAGGAATTAATCGGAATTTAGAGTAATTGGATCCATTTGTAATTTCCGAGCCCATTTAAATGATATTGAGTAACGATAATGATATAATGCATTCGAGGAAAAGAAGGATCTGAATCTGTTTCAGGCCGGAATGAGATGTGCCTTGAGTGCATGTTGTTAAAGATGATGTTATTTTTTAGTTGCCTATTCATTGTTGATGTTAGTTGTATCATGCACTCATTACGTTTTGTGAAAACTAATACTTGAATGAACAGACAATGATTGTAATTTAGAATTGATTGGCCAAGGTATATAGGAATAATGTATATGTATTAGTGTACGCCTTATATCCGGATAATAAATGTGTACTATTTTAATACTTGAGGGCGAAAGTGAAAGTCGAGGACTTTCTCCATACGAAACGGAAATACTTTCTCTCCGAGTTTCCGAGGGCTCAGATCCAAATTTAACTACACGTAGTGCACGGCTTATTATGATGGGTCCTAAGAAATACTTATTTGCTGAAAATGTGCCAATTTCCGCGGAGAAACTATTTTAACTGCTATAGAGCTTTCAATATCTTCCGGCTGGTTAGTCCATGTACATAGATGACAACGTGGGACACAAAGTGACTCAATTCGTATGTGCCAATGAGACCCCAAATCCAAATTAGCTTGAGGCTGGTTGAGGTTGCTTTGATTATTAGTCCCTTAGACGGGCTCGATTTTATTATAAACCGTCATTAATAATATCATTTCACATGAACAATAATAGTACATAATTGTATAAGAGGTACAAAGACAATAGACTAAAAGAGGGGAATCCGTCCTGCCTTACAACCTATACTATTATTCTATAGGATTTATAAAGGAGGAAGGCCCGGCTTACCAACTACAGTAAGTACTCAGCAGAAACACGTCACCCTAAACATTGAAAAGAGACGGGAGTACAATAATGCCTGCCTAACCTACGGCTCAGAATGAGCCTTCAGATTAGAAAACATGGAAAGCTCCGGCTTAATTAAAGATAGGACAAAATGAGCATTGGAATAATTGGTAATTTAGAAAGCCGTTCGGCCCTAGGATTACAAATAGCCTAACAACTACGGGATTAGCGGGGAGCCTTGACCCTTGGGCCTAGCCTACGTCTCTACAGTAAGTCTAGACCAGCTATGTACAGGAGAGGCCTCTTCTTACACAACAAGGGTTCGCCTATTGAATTATTTTCACATTGTTTAGACTTCCTATTCCTTAGCTAGCTAAATACTTAGTACTAGAAGGAGAGAGAGTTAGTGAGAACCTTTGTATTTGTTAGGCTAAGCACATGCACACAAGACGTCCAGCATTCCCTAATAACTCCGTAATTTAGAAGAGCTAAGTATTATACATAGGCTACCAATTCTAATTTCCTAAATATGCTTCTCCACATTCCCAACTCCAAGAGTAGTTGTTGTATAAATTCGTCCATCCCTACCTCACCCTACTACTAGGAGTCAGCTTGACAAGGGAAAAAGTCGGCCAAAAATCCTGTACTAGTTAGCAGGCTTCCAATAGGTAGAATTAGTTAATTGTTTTCAGCAGCAGCGGCATCGACAGCAGCAGCAGCAGCAAGAGAATGAGATTTTGATTGTTTCCAGTTCCTCTTAGTAGTTAGAGTCGTAGGCGGTTCCCGCCCTGGGTCATTTTTGTACTTTGGTCTTGTTGGTTTTGAAGGTGGCTGGTTGGACTTTATACAGTACCCTACTTTCTTTGCCATATCAAATGGGAAGCATATGTCTCTACTAATTGTACATTTTTCAGAACGTAGGAGGCTAGGGCTCCTCCCCCTCCTTTGGCAAAATGAAAAAGAAAATCAGACGGGTTCCCTACGAGGACATTGGCCTTTCATTGAGTCAGTACTACTGATACTTGGAGACTGGTGCCTGGGCTGGGCTCATTCCTACACAACTCCCAACTACAGACAAAGTTGGGCCCCATCACTCTCGTGGGCCACACAAAGTTTTGAACTAGCTAGGCGTGATTTACGCACTTCCCAAACTCAGGCCCACTCATTCCAACTCAGAAAGAAAGTTTTATGGGGTAGAAATAGAAAAGCCCACTTGAACCGGCGGCGGCTGTACAAATGCTTGGGGGACTCCCCCTACCTACCCCTACTCCCCTACTTACCAATTTACAGTAGGTAGGAATACAGTTAGTACTTTACACATTAGACAAATACGTACAAAGATTGGAAAGACTAATAGAGCTAGGACATAAGATCCACTTCCAACTTGCAATTACATTTTTAGTATACAGTACTGGGTGTGGGAGAGGAGAAATGATGCTCGGATCATTTGGGTTCCACTGAGACTAGAACTTGTCGGACACCTTAATAACTAGTCTAGTAGTACCTAGCTACGTCCTAGTGCCGGAGAAGTGACTCCGAGCTATTCTATGTACCTACTATTTATCCAGTTCCCCGAAACAGAGCTAAGAGCTGAATTATACAGAACGCCTGCTGGAGAGAATGGACACTCGAGTAGAGTCTACTGACGTATAGTTACCTAGCAGTCTCAGAATGAAAGAATTAATAAATTAGACGTAGCCAACTGGATCTAGGAGCCCTTTAGCCCACTAGCCTCGAACACTCACTGCTCTCCTTTAGTACCTTTCCTTAATGGTCAATCCTGGGTCCTTATAATTACAAAAGTCTCATTCCGTTTCCTACGCTAGAGACCTACGCTGGCTAACACGGATTCAGTGTACAGTAACGTATCAAATATTGGCAGTGAGCATAGTTTCTTCCGGTTACTTCCTTATCTGTACCAGTTGCTGGAAATTGGAGAGAGAGGCTGGGACTGGGATGGGCTGGGCCGGATGTCCGGAGTAAATGCTAAGGTCAAACCGAGCCTTGACCCACAGATCTGGTCAAGACTCAGAGCCGGGACTATGAGTACGTACAGAGTTTTATAAAGGGCTCTAGAAGGAGGGCTCGAGTTGGCCCGAGCCTCCTGTAACAGTGATAAAGCTCTTACACTAAAAGCATCTACCTTTAGAACAAACACTTAGCTATGACTTGAAGGTTCCTAGCTGAGCCGGACTCTGACTACTGAATGTGGTTCCGAATGGCTTAGCTCATTTGTTTTTGTGTGTGTAATGGTTCCTAGAGTGGGCTCTAGCTGGACCGCAGCTTCGTTCCCTTCCCTCCCTATGGCCTCCCGAGGAGTATTGTTTGGGCTGTTGGTTGGGACGAGCTTAGGGCCCCGTCGGTACCGGGAGGTACTTCAGAGTGTACGTGTTCTTCCAGATCTCGGCCAGAGTGATTGCGGAGAAGAATCTGTGAAAGATGTAGAGGGGGAGGGCGAGTCGTTGAACGAGGACCCAGGGGATGAACCCGTAGAAGTCCAGCTGGACCGGGTCAGACTCCACTTTCCGGATCTCCAGGATCATCACCGCCCACATCGTCAAGTTCGTGATGAGGAGGAGCGTCACGATCTGGCGGCCCGGCTTGGTGCGGGAGTGCTCCGGCAGGTGGATCCGGCGGCGGCCAACGTCAGAAATGAACAGCATTTGAAGGATTACCTGGAAAGGAACAGGAAGCTTAGAGAACCTCCTCTCCACAGACTACATAATCGAAATTAGTCAAAAAATGTTAAGGTATCAGAACTGGAATCCGAATATAAAGGTATGGTTACGAAGGTATCGGAATCAAAATCGGAACCTAATTTTTCATCGTACGTGGTGGCCGTCGTATTGGAGTTGGAATTTAGAAGCTACGTTTTGGTCGAAAATGTCTCGGAATTGGAATTTAGAAGCTACGTTTTGGTCGAAAATGTCTCGGAATTGGAATCAGAACATAATTTTTGTTGAGAAATGTATCGGAATTGGAATAGAATCTACATTTTGGTGGGAAATGTGTCGGATTCATAATCGGAAGCAGGGATTTTTGGTGAAAGACGTATTAGCATTGGAATCGGAAGAATTTTTGGTAGGAAATGTACCTATCGGAAACGGGGTCGGAACTTGTAATTTTGGCAGGAAAGTTATCAGAGTCGTAACCACTAAATCAGGTTTACTAATAATGGAAAAAATCTTGAAATAGATGGGCGTATTTCCCTGTCTTGCTCAAACGTTTCGGAGACGTGAAAAGGTTGGACTGACCTGCAAGAGTACGAGCACAGCCGTTCCAGCCACGAGGAGCGAGGGAATGTTGAGGGTGAGGCCGAATATCGTTCCGGAAATCAAACTGAAGAGAGCATAAGCAAAGACGCCGAGGACCGAGACGCGGAGCAGAATGTCACGAAGGGGGCTCCCGTGGTCTCCGTGAAATCTCAGACGCCTAACTCTGGAAAAGTTAAGAGTGGGTTTAGACCAAGTCCAAGTATACTAGGTGGCCGACTCCTTGGGGACGACCCTTACCTAATGAATCCAATGAGAGTTGCCAAGAATGAGAGAATGAGGAGGACGGCATGAGAGCCGTCAGCGAAGCCAATTGCCAAAAGTTTCAATTTCACTTGCTCCCGCGTAATGAGAACGAAGAAGAGAATGAGGCAGATGAGGGCTGCCACGAGGAGGAGGAGTCCGCAGAAGAGCCCCTTGCTCGCCCCAACACAGTCAACGGGGCCAGAGGAGCTGCCCTCCCCGCCCCCGCCCGTGTACCGGCTATACGTCTCTGTCCCCATTTCCCAGCACTCTTGCTGACTCTCGTCCCCCTCCTCAGAGTTCCTGCTGGAAAGTAAAAGAG
>JAQFZY010002562.1:0-11472 GCA_034696285.1 Hypogastrura burkilli
TGAGCATTAACTGTGCACATGCTCAATACTCATGTGCGCATCGTATAAATACACGAAAATTCAAACATAATTCGACAGTGCTTTACATGTTGCGTTCACACGGATCCAAGGCGCTTATTTACTCACATCCTATTTACATGGTTCAGATTGGGTGGATTCGAGCGGGATGTCATTTTGGGTGACCCAACGGTTCCGGCCGCATGACGCCGGGGTCATCGAGCTCGGGCTCGAGTATACTGACAAAAACTCGATCCCGCCTGGAAATGAGGGCTTCGCAATTACTGGCGTCTGCAACAGGGAATGTACGTCGGTGGGCCTACCAAAGGACGGGATCACTGTCTTCGCATCTCAGCTCCACACGCATTTGACGGGGATCCGTGTCATTACGCGTCACTTCCGGCCCCGGGAAGATATTTACTACCGTGAACGGGACCAATTGGCTAATGCTACGGATCCGCAAGAGCTTGACGGTTACATTGAGCTCCCGACCTTTAATTGGGACAATCATTACTCGACCCATTTTCAGGAGATTCGGCTGCTCAAACGACCCATAAAGGTCTTACCGGTATGTGATGCAATACGCGCTGTTTGGAAAGAAAGTTCATTATCCTTATATTGAGCTGTTTTTATGATCTTGAATTGCCTAATGCTCTCACCGTTGTGCACCTTTATGCTGAATAGGGTGATGTGCTCCTCACGTCCTGTGAATTTCGGACCATGGACCGCGTGAACATGACGCTTGGCGGTTTCGCCATAAGCGACGAAATGTGCGTCAATTACATCCACTACTACCCAAGGGCTAGCTTGGAAGTCTGCAAGAGTTCCGTGTCCTGGAAGTCACTTAGGGAGTATTTTGAATTCATGAAAAGGTAATCCGTATACAGAGATCTTGGTCCAATCGAAGTGCTGAAGATGCCAATTTGAACTTTGACCCTTTCTACTTAATGTATTCCAGTATGGACGGACAAAGGATTGAGCCACTCGGCCCAGTCTCCGACAACTACAACGGGATCCGTTGGACTCCCTTCCGAGCCCGCCTCCTTAAGGACTTCTACAATCGGTCCCCCATTGACATGCAGTGTAACCAAAGTGACGGGAATCGGTTTCCTGGATCCTGGGACCACATGCGGGTCCCCAAATTTCCTCTACTTGTTCCCAGGACTAATCCGAACACGAAGTCAGACTGCAAGAAGGATATTGGCAGCCGGGCTCAGTCGGCGGAGTTCAGTTCAAGGGAGACCGAGCTTGCGAAGCTCTTGGCCACTCCCGTTCAAAGTCTCTTCTAAGATGCTGTAACAACTGTACTTAAGAATCTAAACCTGGCAGCATTTGAAAATTCATATCTAAGCGCTACATTGTAAAAGCATGTATGGCCATATTGCCATCTGAATGAATGGGTTAGGTTTAAGTGGGAGGTGATACCTAAGTCACTGTAACAAAATATGGAGGCTGGTACCCTGTTTTCTAGCATATTACCAATGCGAGTGCGGGAATTGCCAATTTTCACAGAATTGACATCAACAACCAGTAAAATATTGTACCGACATTCCGCAAAGACGCATCATAGTGAAATATCTTGGGAAACGTAAATCGATCGAGGAACTGTTATCCCTGAGAAAAGGCAGCCATATAACAGTTCCTGGATTATCAATTGTTACAGTTGTCAGATAGGTCTGATCCGAATGTAAATTCTATTGCCATTCTTTATTGTACAAGGAGGAGGTTGGGGTTTAGATACGTTTATCCCTACAGCACGTAATAAATTTACTATGTAGTAGTTGCTGACTAAAACCATTTTGACATGAATGATTGGGGCTTATTCTTCGTCGTCCCAGTTTTAGAGGCCTTTGATCCCGCCTTCTTGACTGTTTTTTTGGATCCGGCCTCTTTGGCGGATCTTAACAATTCTTCCACCTCATGCCTGGCTTGTCTTTCCTTCTTCTTTCTTTGATAGGACGCGGATCTCCCCTGCTTCTTCGCCGCTTCTCCACCTTGGACATTTCCGGATTGTACCTTCCGCTTCAGCTCATGGTGATGGTGGAGGTGCATTTTTGGTCGTTCGGCAATGGATTTCTTCTTATTCTTTCCTGTGGCTTTGGAAGGTCGGGGGGACGGAATGAAGTGGGAATGGGCGAACTCCTCCTGATACTCCGCCCGAAGGACCTGGTTCACGTTCATCTCGGACTGGAAGTTCTGAATTACGGAGTTGGGCAGGATGTAGTCCTGATCATCTGTCGCATCACCCGTCTCGAACTCGTCAAAGTAAACAGTCATTGGGTCACCGCCAAAGGAACGGTAGTGGTAGAGGTACTGGCGCCGGCCCCGGTTCGCCTCAAGTATGTCGTTGTGCTCGTGCTCGGGCGAGATGAGGAGCAGCCATTTCTAGTGTAGAAACGAAACCCTCTTCAACATTTTTGCAAACATGGATCGGTTTCAGATTTAGTTAGAAACTAACTTTAATTCGCTTGATCAAGCCTAAACTAGTGTAAACTGATGCATTACCAGTCTACTATTCGGCGCCTTCTTTCTAAACATGATAATTTGGTAGACAACAAAACATGGGACGAACAAGGCGGGGAGGGTACTAAGTCCAAGCCCAAACAAGTATCCCTTTAGGGTTACTTCCTGCCCTCGAAATTTGGGAACATCTTTGGCTCTCACGATGGTGGAAATGAGGATGAGCTGCGTAGTCAAAGAAGATAATTCAGGCTCGCTTTAAAAAGCAATAAATACGTGAATTCAAATCTTACAAGGACACCAAGAGGAGCCGTTACTTTCCAGCAAAATCTGAAAAAATAGTTGGGTGGGTAGCCTGACATTGCTTCAACGCAGTCCGACAGTCCTTGGACACCTAAAAAAGGAGCAAACATTAATGGTAGAGGTAGAGCATGTATGCGTGCAACTGTGCGTGCAATTTATTTGCATTTGATCTCACCGAAAATCCAGCCCAAAACAACAACTTGGAGCAGGATTACAAAGAGTTGAGAGATCCCCTCAATATTCTTGTCGTAAATGGCTACCACGAAAATACTGGCCTATATTGGATCAAACATTTTCCCAATGGATTGGCCTAAATATCTTCTGGAAATGAAGAGGTAAAAGGCTTACCCGCCTGGTCAAAGACGCCGTAGTAGCTGCATAGGCAAGCAATGTCACCACAATTATAAGCATGGGCCGGGCCCACCAGTGATTTCTGAAGAAGGGCCTGAACTCGTCGCTAATCCCAGTGATGATATTTACTGTGCTTGAAATCTGGAAATATTGATCTCAATCCATTACAATCTTAACCAGACTTCCAAACCGTTTCCAAGCCAGATCACAGCAGGAGCTACCTTATGCGTCAGGCCCATCAGCACGATGGTCGCAAACATTACGAAAATATAGAAGTTTGCAGTTGGATGATTTCCAAGCACATCGGGAAAGACTTCGAAAACCATTTCGGGCACTGGAATCCAAAGTGAGCCTGAGTAAGCACAGATTAAGGTCAATAAAATACTACAGTTAATTGGCTTACTTACCAACTTGGACCATGCTGGAGACCGGAGCTCGGTTCCGCTCTGCCAAAAAGCCAATATAAGCAAAGATGGATAAGCCCATCGTCAAACTTAGTACGACGTCCGCAACGGCCGTGACCACGACGGTTCTACATAAGAGGACATGCCGGAGCTTATATTATGAAACTCGAACCAGGCCGAAGGATTATAAACGACTCACGTCAGAATTCCTCGTCCAAAATGATTGAAGCTGGCAAAAGTGAGATGGATTCCGTAGCCAACCCCTGGAGAATGAAAGCTTAGCTTCGTTGCTTCCTCCCATGTCTGAGGAAAAATAGGCGTTGAGTGGATCGAAGTCAAGGTCAATGTTAATATTAGCCCTCATACCCGAATTTCCAGAAGCTTCGAAAAATTGGGTTTTAGGAATTCGAGCATTCCGTCTCCGGAGCCTGGGAGCGTGACCCCGCGGAAACAGATCATGAACATCCCAACGACGCCCAGCGTACAGCCCAACCAAGCCATCCTCGCTAATGTTCCCACTCTCATTTCATTACTAGATACTTTTCATAAGACCCAATAATAGATGGCGGCTACTTACATGCAAACTTGGTTCCAATGAGCATGAGTAAGCCAACGAGCCCGAAAACGATGGCAATTTGAACGACATGATCAATTACAAAGGCCCCGCCTATGAACCCGTGCGTAAGGTCGTACTTTGGAACCGCCCTATCTCCCCACTGTCCCAAAACCCGGCCTCTGAAAAAATGCATACCGGGTGTTAATTATACTCATACTCTTCTTAATTAATTGCGAGACCATTCTGCTTAGCTCATTAAATGATTCAAATTCATTCAAACTGTCAGAACAGAACTTAAGTAAATAAATAGCATGTTAACTATTTCGAATTTGGAAGCTGCATGTTACCACACAAGGCTCTACGTCACATATGTACTATAAATCAATAGTATGGCTCTGCTTTCCGTTTTCGGGTTTCTAATTGAGCACAATACAATAATCAATTCAGCTTAGGTAGGTATCAGCACTCAACGCAAGTTATGGCTACAGAATTGACTGTACCCACTTTGCGGATGCCACAGGATTAATGCCGTGTATGAGTAATATTAATGAGGACAGAGTATCTCTGCTATGCAACCCTCAATTATATGCAGGCTCATTAAAATATTGGGGAAAACATTGCGAAGAGAAGCCATTGTTGTGTATTATTAAAAATACTCACCGGAAACATTAGGACTATTCACACCAAAAACTTGGATCAAAAACGAGTTCATATAAAAATGCTTCCCAAGCTTTGAGCTCAGTCTATAGTTTACGCAGTGAAAGTTCGGAAGTATAGGATATTACATCTTGAAATGGGATCTACTAAGCTGATTGTGTCCATTGCTGCTATTCTTTTAGCGTTTGTATACACGGTAAGCTATTCGGAGTACAACTGGAGGCTAAATTGAGAAATTCGGTATGACCTTTGACCCACTATTTCTGTGCAGCTAGGAGCTGTAGAGGAGCACATAGACTGTCGGAAAATGATGATGGTGATTGCCAAGAAGCAGCTCAAGGTATTCGGTGAGTGTTCTCGGGAAATGAGAGCCCAGATCCCTGACGCCGACGAGTACCAAACCAAAATTCAGGTAAGAATATTTTTCATACACCGAATTTAATCTAATTTTCAAGGGCTTAAATGAGTTTTTCTTTTAATTTCAGTGCGTGGTTAAGTGCTCAATGAAGAAAGAGGACATGGTATGAGTCCTACATTTTAAGTTTAAGGCATGCATTTGAACGATAATTCAGGTCTAATTAATATTTCATAGCTCAATGAAAACTACCAAGTGACCAACGCCTCCATCACGTCCTTTCTAGACAAAAACGTTCCCAAAGTATTTCACGAAATTGGTCATATGTTCATGGAAAACTGTTTGGCGAAATATGGTACGTGATTTTAGTTTAAAATCTATGCGGACAAAATTAATGGAAAATACGACGCATCCTAGATGGGAAATTCGACGTCGAGGACCCACTTTGCACCACGTACGGGGAGTTTCTGAGATGCATGCAGAACAATGTGGCTGACGTAAGTGTCCATATACTAACAAGCTTAATTTATGGATTTACAGCGTGATTTAATTTGATTGACAGATTTGCTGATCCTCTGGAAACCTTAAATGCGGAATTCACGTCTTCTCTTCTGTTTGATATACAGTACCTACTATGCTTGATATTTGATACACACACTTTAGTTAGCTGAGTAACCATATTACCCGTCTAAGGCAGAATATTAATAAATAATTCCCATTGTTGGTGGGCGATTTATTACCGGAAGTACTCCTGAGCGGCGTAGACCCCGATCGTCGTATTCACTCCTATAAAGTTCCGCTGCCCAAGTGAGTCCCGACAGTTCGGCGAGCTCCACTTCATATCGCATCTGGCCCATTTGGACTTGTCGGGGGCGTCCCATGCACTCACAGCGTCCCGCAAGTATACCAAGGCCCATGAAAGAAATACTTGGTTGTAGCAGAGGCTGAAGAAATTGATGAGGAGCATGGACCATCCAATCCCTGCAAGCATAACGGGAATATAACAAAATAGTCTAAATATAGCCGGCATCATTGCTAGTCACAGAGTTACGGACCATCCTCTCATTTAATTCCTAAACACACCAACCATATAATTATTGCTACATAGAAAAGAAAGAGTCCAGACTAAATGAGCCCATTGCACTAATGAGCACGCGATACATTGACCCACCTTTGAATAGTGGACACATTTTCCAGGCCGAGATCGTGCCTTCCCTCGAGTACTGCCCAATGATGGACTCCATGTAGAAGCATGGGACAACGGTCAGGACGAGCATAAGGAGGTACGGGATCAAAAATGCACCTGAACAATGCGGAATGATTTCAATTACATCGCAGGTAAATTAAATTAATTTAATTAAAGGTATGAGCATTATTAGGCCTCCTTACTTCCGCCATGCTTGTAGCAGAGGTAGGGGAACTTTAGAATGTTGGAAACGTTGGCGGCCACGGAGAGCGTGCAGATGCTGTACTCCATGTTCGACCATTGGAACCGCTTCAAGGGAGTCCCGTACGTCTGCTGTGGGTATAGGATTTCTACAGAGAAAAGAGACAGCAATAAAATCTGTAAAATTCGGATTGTTTGAATGAGACCCTGAGGTCAAGGTTGACTCCAGCTGAAGTAACATTGTTTGACCCGTACCAACTTCATCTTCCTGCAAATTGGGCTTGACTGGGTCGAGAATAACCGGGAACTCGGAGTCCGTCCCGGTTACCACTGAAAACCTTCGCCGCTTCTTCGAACTCTCCACTGTACCAACACCAAAATAAAACGTTAGGGCTTTAACATAAATCGGATTGCTAAAATAGGATTCAAAATTTTATTAGGTACCGGAACTTTTACGATCCCCATCATCCGCATCCGCATCCTGCACCATTATGAACGCTGGTCATCCAGGAATCCTCAAGTAATCTCTAGAGGGTCTGGTCAGAAGTATTTGTAATTTGTAACCCTAACTACACAGGTCTACTACCATGATTACCAATTACCAAGGTTCTTTCACATTTGTACGCCTCACGACTTCATGCAATAGACTCCTCAGCCTCAACTCATGGACAGTTATGTTACAAAATAGTACCTGCACCTTCTGAAAACACGTTAGGAGAGGAATTAGTTTTTATATTAGACAATCATTTATCTGCTTTCCAATACATAACCTCAATTATTCATGCAAGTTGAATTATTTTCCAAATGCTTTAGCAATAACTCGTAGTCGCTTTAGGAACGAAATAAAAAAAGTATAGCCTTTAACCTGAAACGAATTGACATTAGTCTATGGAGATTTTAATCTACAAAGCCTAAGTCGGGTTTCTCAAACATATCGACATAGTTTGAATAACTATAAATACCCTAAAATCACAGAGTTCCTAAAATGTAATTTGTTGGCTAACATCATCATCTAAAATAGGCTAATTTATACATTTGGCCGGTAGAATTCTGTATTTTATGGGACGGAATTAAAGACGAGCCTTTTATTATGCTGTTCGGTTAAGAATATGCGTATTTTGCATGTACCTACCAAGAACTTTTGCCTGTCAACAGATTTAAGATGCCATCTAAAACTCAAGAGTGTTACGTATGAGATGGTAATAGCCAAAATGAATAGTAGTGCTTTCTCTTTCGTACAACCTACAGCTCAGCCTCAAATAGGTTGAAAAGAAGTGTGCGATGGGAAATCGAGCATTCCGAGTTCCGGATTGACATCAAAACTTTGTAATTTTTAATAAGTCCAATTTAATATGCACTGCATACACGGATTCCCTTTTAATATAACAGGAAACAACTCTTTCCGCCCGTCAGACGATTGTGGAGACTAGGACCTAATGCTCATAGACTAAGACTTCACTTTCAAATGTAGGGTCTTAGGCCTATCCCAGGAGCCTGGCATGGTGGCATGGGACTCTTGATTAATCCAAGAAAATCACATTTGTCATCAAGTGTCTGAGGACCAAACGGAACTTGTCCGGGGGAGAAAAAGGGATATTCTTCTGTTCTTGAGTGATTTACGACTCAACGACATGACGAGACGACACAACTTGGGAACACGTTAATTAAACACGAGTTCCCCTTTCTCAGAAAGAAGGAAAGCCTGGGCTGGCGTCTGGTAAATTCCGTAGTCTTTCATACCTAAAGACTTCCCTAAACTGTTGATTAACGAGAGTTAGATTAGGTAAATGAATTGGATTCTAACTTAAATGGCCTCTAGAAAGAGTATACAAAAATAAATCATAGGTTGAATATAGTAAAATACAGTAGGAGATGGGCTGAGTCAATTTAAAATTTAAATTCTACGTAGTAGTACACAGGAGTACTACACGCTTAGAAGTACTTTTAGCTCAGGCTTTAGTCTAGAACGGAGAACTGCTTAAATACACGGAGCTCACAATGGTCCAATGCATGTGAGCATGGACTGTGGTCATTGGTCATCTATGCTTAGAGAGTGAACAAGTACAATGCATTTCAGCGAACCTCAACTACGTAGACACAATGCAAATTCACACCAAATGGTGACACAGGAAGAATAGAGAGCACATAAATTCGGATCAAGCTCTCATTCAGTAGCATTATAAAATCCCATTACTGGTAGGAGCTTCAATTCTAAAGGACTCCCCACGCCCATCAACAGTAAATTCCACACTCATTAAACAGCTCACTTGATTAGTCCAATTTGGGGGCATAGACTCAAGTTTAATTGACGCAAATCATAAAACACCAATTTGGTTAAAATATAAAGCGTTATTTAATTTACAGCCATCAGTCCCAGTCTGATGCTGTCGGAGGCTAAGCTCTACATGAAGATAATATTCAGCTTATGTCTTTTAAATAGGGCGGACGTACGGAATCTGAAAATCATGCTCATAGTAACTAACTTCAGCTTATACACTTAACAATAAGTCTAACATGAAACAGTTAGTATACTAGCATAAAACTAGCCTAGCATAGCCCCTTTGGCAGGTACATAATGTAATACGAAGCACCTAGCATTTATTATTGCACAGAGTAATTATTCTCAGGGCTATAACGTAGTGGTTGATTCTCTCTAAATAAGTATTATTTGTACTGCCATTTCAATTAAATAATCAGAAGATGTACGTAAGTAAACGTTGCTCCTTTAATACAAAATGCACTCAAGTACTTGCAGCGTTGTTGGATGGAGTGACTTCCACAAATCCTTCTTCCATTAGTTTGATATTGAATTGACATTCGGGAAGGCGGGACTTATTTACCGCGTATTCCGAGTTCCGGAAAACGTCTAAATACTCTCAAATCTTCCGGATTTGGGGAGTCGTTCCGCTGAGGTCTCGGATCACCGAACATAGACCCAATGCCGCCAATTGAACCGCTTGGCGTAACCCCGCTCTTTGATTGCTGCGTGCTCACTTACTGGCGTGATGGAGTATGCAAGTTTCTAAAAGAATGACGAGAGATATTAATAACGGTATCGGTAGCAGGAGCGGATACGCGAATTATTCGCGGTCTACAATCCGCGGGCGGGCATATTCGGCAACAACTTGACTAGTACTACCTATGTATATACCGTAGTATATAACATGTATAACCTTAGTATAGGTTAGCTTTGTACTTTGTTTTCCAAAAATGAATTTGTTCCGCTTTCCCCTGAAAGTTACAGTCTTTTCTGCAAAAACCATAAATGAGCTTACTGTTTTGCAGCTGCCCGGAAACTTGAAGAACTCCGTGCACCCAATGATGGGCACCAGCATTATTGGGATGAAGGTAAAGATGACTCCGAATATTTGAGCCCAGCTCGGATACGTGTACTCATCGTACTTGAGAGGAAGGGAAGTGGAAATGTCCAGAATTATGATTATCTGCTTGGAACAGAGAATAGGGCATAATTATAGATTTAGGCCTAACTTTCCGCTAATAGTTAAAAGGACTAGTCAAATAGCTCACAGCAATGAGGAGCGGACTAATAAACTTCCAGCATATTCTCCAAAATATTCCCGGCGGGGAGCCCAGCATGGCCTCGGCATCCTTGCACAATTGATCCAGGCCTATGAGATTAGTTGGAAATCAAAGCAGATCATTAGAGTAGTTTGGGAAAGTTATGATTATGATTAGAATAGCGGGTCTCATTACCGTAGACCCAAGAAACAGCCAGTATTTCAAAGAGAACGGCAAGGAGGAGGGAGCTTCCTGCAGCATAGGTGTCGAGGAAGGTGAACGTGTACATCCCGCCCTATGTAAATTAGAGCCTTAATTTATACGAATTAAATTAGCACAGTAGTCCCGGAATTAGCCCGGGTCCCGGGTTCCTACTAACGAGGAGATGAAAGATACCTTAATCCAATCATCCGGAGTGAGAAGTGCAAATATTTACATATAACATTTGGACGGCCTAGAGCTAAGTAATAAACCGTTGTAAAGGACATAGCCAAAGAGCGGAGTGTGACAATGTGAGACCCGCGCCATTCGTAATCACGGTGACAACTGTTTCTGCATCCATAATCCATCCAGTGGTTCATTTATTAGTACTTCAAGGCAGTTAGCCTTTAACTTTTGACCCTGGATTCGACCGCTTTAATACCATACTATTATGAGAAATCGATTACTGGAGGCCATTTCTAAATTATCGCGTTGAGGACAGAATGTTACAGGTCAACCAGGATACTGAGATTGTAGAGAGGTTGGTGATACCATTCGAAGGACACCACACTTGATAAATAGTTGACCTTGACCCTGATATGAAAGGAGGTCATTTCTGGTCAAATTCTGTACGGCGTTAACATCACAGGAAAATTGGAAACGGATTGGTGAAGTTTGAAAATCGGACCAGTGGGTCTTCAGTTATAAGGACCTGACGGACGGACAGACGGACAGACAGACGGGAAAGTGAAAAACATAAAAGAGCTCCGCTCTTTACTAAGTAGGCTGAGGTCACGTAAACTTATTTCCATTCATGTGGGGAGCTCAAAGGATCAATCCACATTCATAATCATTACCCCACTCTGCTCCTGACAGGCCCCTTTGATCTGAAGGTCTGGATTGGTTAAATAATTGACACAAGAGTGTGAAATCCCTTTCTGTCATCAATTTACAAATCAAGGGTCATATAGGGGTTCCGGTTTTGATTTAAGGCGTGAAAATATTTTGGAAATATGTTTTTGTTTGGTATGGTAGCTCGCAGACATACATACATACATATCGTAGCTCGTTTTAGTAATACACTACTCTTTTGTGAACTTAAAGGCACATTAACTCGAGGGCAGTCAAATTCAGGAAATTTCATAGATTCTAGTGTAGTATTTAAAAACTTGGATTCTCAGACTGTGTAGCAGATGCGGTTAGGTCCCGGCTCTTAAGCCTCTTCCTTAAAATTTTGGAAAGTCACATGGAAATATACCGAAGTTAATATGTTTCGAAGCAG
>JAQFZY010002563.1:0-11471 GCA_034696285.1 Hypogastrura burkilli
ATTGTTTGTTTCTTGTTTCTATCTTTCCAGTGCACTTAAGTTCAGGGTAGTCTGCTTTTTCTAAATGCATTTTTTTTCATCTTTCCAGTGCTCTTTAAAGTTCAGGGTAGTCTGCTTTTTCTAAATGCATTTATTGATGCACAATATTAATGCCGCTTTGTGTGCGTAATTTCTGTATTTATTTGCGTTTAGTTTTAGGCTTCTTTTTTGGCTCCTGTGTCAGCCTTTTCTGTAAACTTCCTGCCTTCCTCTCCGTGTCCGGAGTAAATTTTTAAGTGGATACTGATTTGTTTTTATTTTTATTGTCTTAAAAATCTAATTTTTAGAAAGAACACCAGAAGTGATGTCTATAACATACCGCTGTTGGAACTTCATTTTTTGTCCTTCATCGTACAATTTAAACCTTACCCTCTATCTTGGGTGCAAAATGAATCACAAAATCATACAGTGTTTTCTAGTCCATTTTTCTAAAACGGAGCAAAACAGTACCATTTGTACCATACTGTGTGAATTAACACAAAATAATAAAATACTTATTTCCCTCCTTTTAACTGAAATATCCTCCTGCAGTTTGCATGAAAGAATTTTTCTTTACTATAATATACGTTTTTATCTGAAAATAAATAACTTCGTAAGTCAGTCCGAGCACCGAGCGATGGCTTTTGCAAATAGTAACACGTTCGTGAGGTGGGTGATGAAATAAGTAATATCTTAAATTTAGCGCACGCATTTTGAGTCGGCGAAAAACTCAAACAAAAGATATCGTAGGTCTTTAGTAACCGCTTCTCTATCCCTTGAGCCAATTCTGGATCCGCCACTGATTAATGTATCCCTGTCCATTTCAGATCTAACTGTGGAAACACGTTTACCAAGGCCCATACTCGAAAGCCATTCCATGCTTTCATGGGCTATCGGGCCCTTCAGCTCCTAGTTGGTCTATTAAACCAATGCCTTCAAAACATTCTACTAATTATCGTAGATCTCCTCATGACCCTTGTCGTGGTCTCCAATTTTGTCCTTATCGTATTCCACCAAGAGCTCCCATTAGCCGCCTTTGCTGTGTTTGGCGGTTATTCCGTTGCATCAACCGGCTCCTTGTTCCTTCTTTACATCAAGCTTGGTCAACTGCACGAGAGCTCCAAGAAGTTTGCTAGTTCGTGGAAGTTGAAGACGGACTACCTTCCAGGAGAAAAGAAGATCATGATGAAGTGTATCAAGTCCTGCCGCCTGAACAGAGTTGAGATGGGCGGCGTTGGCTACTTTCAGAAACCAAATAGCATTCGGATAGTCGCCAAAATTGTATTCTACACAACCAAGTTCCTAATGGTCATGAGGCCTAAGGCCTAGCTCCCCATCATAGAATTAAGTTTTTGTTTTTATCGTTTAGGTCAGAAACTAGTTAGGTTCGTCTCTTGTAACTGTTTGATAAGCTTCGGTCCCACTGGTTTCTGTACAAGACTTTCAAAATCCGGACTAAGCAACAAAAAGCAAAAGTTGGTACTTTGGTATTTTCTACAGTTTGCCGATCGATACAGATATTTCGAATCAATATTTGAATGACTTAACCGGTAATTAATTTATGCAAATACCTGACACAATTTATTCATAACTAGCTAAAAGACTACTACGGAGGGTAGCCCGAGATATTTTGAACACTTTTTACCAACTAGTTTACTTCAGAAGGTGAGGTCCGTGAATCCTGCGTCTAGTTTCTTCTTGAAGACAAAATATTAGTGTACACATTCGTACTAAATTGGTATACTCTTAAGAAGACCCGTGTGACCGTTTACAGGGTATTTCGGAACGATGTGTCTGATTAAAGTTTCCAAATTGTTTTAGAATCTGGACCGCTTGTACTAAATAAGCATTGTTGATTGTTGTGTGTTACGGAAGTAACACAAATTAATGGACTCATTAATACAGGAAGACCTCATATGTCTGTACTTGTCGGGAATTATGTCATGTCGTCGAGTGACCTCGGGTTGGCCGAGTACTCGACGCGTTTCATTAAAGTTTCAAAGAGATCTTAAGCTTGATTAAGAACAACGTTTCGGGGCTCGTCACCAACGGATGACATATACATGGACCCAGAATATGGCTTCAAATCATGGGCAATACATCAGTCAACAGTAATCTTACCCGTTGGTTGTACACGGATGACTGGAGGAATAATTTTGACACCCATAACCGAACCGCCTTAAAGCTTTTCACAAAACTTTCATTTTCACCGAAAAACTCAATTAGACTCCACTTTCTGATCCCGTTTGACTTTAAAACGCGTCCGTTCTTAAATATAATTTTTTTAAATGGCAGTAGACCTGATTAATACAGACAACACGATGTGACTTTTGACCTGCAGCATACCGTCTATATACGATTCCTAAGCCAACTCCGATTTTCGGTTTTTTGTTTACACTGGAAACTTAATTTTAGTATATTATACATTCCCGCCACCACTGCATTACCATGGGTTACACTAGGTCATTGAAAGCTGTCTTATGCTATTGTGCTATGTTTTTAATACCTCCACGCAATAGCTCACAGTCTCAGGTTGCTCCTACGTCTTTAAAACAATAATTCAATAGTGTTAAAATTAAGTCGGGTTACCCTCTGTACATCTTCTAAGGATTTCTAGAGTACACGTGCCATATTGAATTGAAATATTATGGAACGCGTAGGCTAAGAATCATTAGAAAACGTAGTTGCTGATTCCACGCTAGCGCGGGGCTTGTTGGCTAGTCAACGAAAAATATTGGCCGCAATTTTAAACCCCATCGTAAGTAAATGCGACCAAGTAATCCGTTCTACAATTAAACAAACCCAAAAAATCAAATCCATCTGTAATTGAAATCATGTTCGAGCAACATATTTATGAGTTTCCCAAGAAGTGGAATGACCGCCTAACTTGACTGCATAGAAAATTATTTTGTTTTGGACAGACCTAAAAGTGCGCTAGGCAATGGAATCAACGCTCATATCGCATCGGCAATGCAATGGCAACTTTACATTATTAAAGTAACCATAAGCGAAGGGAAGTGATGTTAAGAACTTGGTCACTTTTGTCATCATACAACAGCTATAAAATTGTATCAATGATCAAGATCTTGCCGGGCGGATTCCGGACGCCTTTTTTAACCTACGCCTACGCCCACCCAAAATTCACACAACAAGTTATGCCGTAAAGTTTCTCAACCTCTCAGCGTTAATCATGTTCCAGATTTGCCGGAGCCAGAGCCGTGTTTTCTATTTTTATTGTGCACGGTTTTTAACACTAATCCTATTTCGAAGTATAAAAGTAGTTTAGACGGACATGACGGAAATCAGAAAATGCGAATTAGAATGAACAACCTTTTACGTTAATAATACACAACACCATCAGGTTGTTCATTTATCATGACCTAAGATGGCAGAAAAGTTAACATTTTCGCTAATGTTTCGGTAAATGGGCCACCGGTAATAGGTTATCGCTATTATCGGTTATTACAATTACCGATTTCGACTTCCCTAGTTACGGGTCGAGTTTTATACTACTTAAAAGCGTCTGTCCAAAGCTTTAGTTCTCGCGAAACATTTGGGATTTAGGCATAGTGGATTTCCTGCAAAATGAACTAACGGTTGCATGTAGTTTGTCACATCTGCGAATTGTGTTATTGAGAACCGTGTTCGTAAAATTTACTGCACAGCTCCGCTCATACCTGTAGCGGCAGAAATGCTTGACACCTTCCTCAGTCCCACTCCTGGAGATCTTTTCCAACCGGAAATACTATCCGTATAAGTATCTGAATCATTATTTTTGTTCCGGGAACTCGCCCATGTTTAAATAAAGAGTAAAAGTCGATCTCGATCTGCCTCCCTTTTCGCGCATTCCTATTTATAAATATTACCAATAGTAATATTTCCCTCCCAAGGAGAAAAACCCGTATGACGCTTGGGATTCGAAAAAAGTAGAAGTTCAAGGAGTATGTAGTAGTAGTTGTAGGGTAGGAGCTGTTAAAGTTGTAGACTTAAAGTCAGATTTAAGTTTCATTCATTCAAGTACATTCACACTTTTTCCTAGTTAATAGTAATAGCCATATAATTTCATAAGGTTATAGCGCGATTCAATAACTAGGATAAATTCACATTCACACCACATTTATTGATCAACACCAGTCCCAGAGCTCATCCTGAGCCAACTCAGCGAGCCTTCAAAACAAGTTAACTGACCTCAACATGGCCCTGTTGTTCGATGTCTGCAAAATCAAAGCACAGGATGAGAATTGCGGAAACAAGACTGCGCCTACGTGCCAACGCGACGAATAGTTGACTGACCTCAACATGGCACTGTTGTTCGATGACTGCAAAATCAAGGTGCAGGGTAAGAAGTGCGGAAATAAGACTGCACCTCCGTGCCAACGCGACTAATAGTTTACTGACCTCAATATGGCGCTGTATTTCGATGTCTGCAAACTCAAGGCGGACGGTAAGAATTGCGGGAATAAGACTGCGCTTTAGTGCCAACGCGACAACGCTTTACTGACCTCAAGATGGCGCAGTTGTCTCAGGTCTACAAAATAATGTAATATTTACATGTTCGTGGTTTTTACTTGGAAACTAAAATTCCAATAACGTTGCCATCTACTGAAAGCGTATTTTACTTATAGAAATATTGTTTCAGTAATTCACGAATTCCTGCTTTCCTTTTCAGGTAGGCACATGTGCAGGTATTATGAATTGAGTAGATTCTATACGACTGGACAGAATATATAAAGGAGTTCATTCAAATATTAACGACTTTTTCCTTCAATGACAAAGGTGAGCCAAAAACATTTTGAGGACCTAGGTTAGCTGATCTCCGTTTCAACGAAAACGCAGATACGTTGAGTATTTAAAGGGAGGCGCCTTAAATAGTCTTAGGAAATTACATCGTTCCTGACTAAACATTCCGTATTGTTCAGTAGGTAATCATTATTCAGTAGGTTATGCAGGATCAGGGCGGATTTTGCCACGGAGACCTCCCACTCAATGTTATGGATTGCATGATAATTTACGTAACTGAATTAGGTAGTCCTAAAAGCAAGTAAATATTTAATGATCACGCGCCAAAAGAGAAGCAACCTTTTCCTCTCTAGCCTTCATTGGGAACTAATGCTGAGCCATGGTTGGAAAATCTTCCAGAATTAAAAAATTCCCTCCTGTTATAGAGGAATCGTTTCCGTTTTATAGTAACGGACAAAATGGAAACATTTGTATTCAACCGTGCGTGTTTGACAGGATAGGTGTCTACAATCAATGTCTGAATGTCAATATACAATCCGCATGATCGCATGGAGGATTTTCTATCCCTGTGCCTACCTGTTTCAAAATTAATTGAGCACCGCCCCGGCTCTTTCAAATAATGCCAAATGCTTGTTTCTCTCGGCCGTCAAGACTTGACCAATTCGGAGCTCCACGTCAAGCTTCCGTTGAGGGTTAATATTCATAATGAATGTAGAATAAGTCTAGACTACATTCCATTACTTCATCCACTTCTCGTTAAGCAGTTTAACTTATACATATGAACGTACGTGGATAGATTCGGACCTTTAGTGAACAATGTTAAGTCGAGTCCTGAAGGGATGTCTTAGCTTCACGTTCCGGTATGCTTCTTTCTTCAGAGTGGTCCCATATGAGTGGGACAGGAAGACCGAGGTACTCAGCCTCCGAAGACTTGGTCGGAATTATGTGCAGTGGTTGGCGGCGAGGAACGTATTCTTAGGGCATCTGGTCTGGATCTACTTCAATACTTGGCGGGTCTTCACAAGACCTGGTGAGACAGTCAATGAGAAGATGAACATGATCTTCTGGTCGGCCGCCTATTCGATTCCAGCAATCTTCCATCTCACGCTTACCCTTGACCTCAACCTACCCCTCCTCGTCATCAACTCAACAATTAGACACTTCAAGAATTTTGAAAGTAAGATGCATAAACAGTGTTCCTATACTTACAGAAATCAGATGTTTTCCGATATCAGTAAAAGCAAGGATTTGTGCCAGCTTTGTCCCCTTCATTATGCAAAGGTTAACCGAGGTCAATCCGAGAGGACACAACATTATGTGGTCTATCAAATTGACAAGCGGGGCATACTAAGTATGAATTATGAATGTATGAATTGATCCATGACCTGACTTTTCCGTGACCCACCCGTGACCGAGGGCCGGTCTTTGCATTTTGGCGCCCGAGGCAACTTATACCTCGGCGGCACTACCAGATAATATTTATAGAGTGATCACAATCCGACGTATCTCCCAGTGTTGGTTTCAGGACCATAATTTTCCCAAAGGCGGAGTCATTTTTTTTAACTGCTAAAGCCTGAAATTTTTTACCATTATGGGAAACAAGCTTATATTATGCATCGCCATAGTATGCCAAGTGCCAAGCAGTCACTGGTCTATCTATTATGAAATTACTACAACGTTTGGCTTGCCGGCAGGCTGCTGATCACAATTCTCATCCCAGGCCCACCAAATTCCGCCATAGCAAAAAGTTATGCCAAATACGAAGATTGAATTTGACCTTGGGATTTTTACGGTAAAAAGGTCAGGACTTATGGGTCAAAAACGTAGCCCCTAGCAACGGATTTTTTAGAATTTTGTTGACATTTTCTAAAAATCATAAATGGATTTGTTGACACTTTTTATTCCCCCATAGCGCATAACAAGAAACCAGGACCACCATTATTAAATCACTTTGAGTTGACATACCGCCCAAGCACAACTCTACGTGGTCCAGGTTCAGGTGTTGAGGTCACTACCAGAATACCCGTCTAGAATTCCCTCACTGTGTGATGTTGCACGCAATCGCAACCCTGAGCCTGACCGAGCTTTACTTCAATTAGAAAAGATGGATTTATTCAACGACTTAACTTGGACCACCTTCCTCTACTCCACTCAGTACAGTAACTAACATGTATATATCTTATAGAGCCTCGGCCAGCATGTACAAGTCCAAAAATGGCCCACGCTCTCCCACTCCTCTTTTGTCTGGGGGACCAGAGAACGGGCCAACCAGCCTACATACCATACATACTAGTATAGAGAGGGGATACTCTTAGCCTATAGGAACCTATGCATCTATTCCCCATTCGAAAGAACTCTTCTCTATTCCCAGCTCGAAGGAACTCTTCTCTATTCACCGCTCGAAGGAACTCTTCTCTATTCCCCGCTCGAAGGAACGTTTCTCTATTCCCCGCTCGAAGGAACTCTTCTCTATTCCCCGCTCGAAGGAACTTTTCTCTATTCCCTGCTCGAAGGAACTCTTCTCTATTCCCCGCTCGAAGGAAGTCTTCTCTATTCCCCGCTCTAGGACTTCTCCGCTTCCCCACTGTAGGAATTCTGGACCCGAAATATTCGCGTCTTGCTTACTTTCAACACCAGGTCTTGGCACTGTCACACCTCGCAAATGTTAATTTAACCGAACGGATTGCCCGGTTTCGAAGGTTGCTGTCGGGTGATCTTGGGTGGATTTGAGTCTGACCCAAACCCAAAACTGGTAGAAGAGTATACATCTTCAAAGCAAATTCAAATAGATTTGAACCCTTGGATCGTCCCGCCTCTAATATTCTACGGCACAGGAGTTAATGCACTATGGCATTGGAGCTTATTTCAAGATTGGATCTTGCAATGCATGAACGATTTAAACAATAACGAGGAAACAAATTCCGACACGATGTGTCACAAATTGTAATTGATCTGCTATTTAATTTTCAAGGATTCTATTGCTTTTTACACTGCTATTAGTACTTATTACTAGATAAAATCGACTCGGGTTTACTTATGACTCGGATTTGGGCTTACTTAGGTTTTTACAGTGTATATAACACAGTTCACAGTCGCTTGAATCGGAACCGAAGACATAAGTAATACTAGACGGCAGTACGTTATTCGCTAGGGTTCCTATATAAGTTTGGTATATTTAGCATGGAATCTTTTTGGGTGCTAAAATCATCATCATACTTATATTTTTACTTCATTTGTGTCCTATCAGACATCAGAGCTCTGAAATAAACATAATTTCATAATGAATAAACCATTTGATAGCATAACCAATTAGCGGAGTGATAAATTAATTTGAAATCTCATTCATTTCATAACGCTGCAGGAAAATTGGAAAATACAAGTAACGACCTCGCCTTCGGCTCGTGTCTTATACTTGCGTACGCGGCTTCGCCGCTTAGCGAGCTTGCCTATACGTTTGGAACTATTTAGTACAAAAATTTATTTAGTAAATAAATTGATTACATAACTTTACAAATGGTGCCATTAGCAAGTTATGTGACAGAAACCAAGTAGTACTTACGAACTGTGATGCTAGAAGCTGCAGGTTCTTTAGAGCATTTTATTTTCTGTTTGTTTCTTAAATCTTACCAGGTATATCCACCTGAACGATAGTGCATCAGAATAACCTTTAGGAAGTACGACGCACAAGCGCTAGTTAGAATTAAACTCAAGTCATGGAGCTGTCTTATGGCTTCACGAGCCTCACTTAAGGTTGCTACAATCGGTAATAATTATGCGAAATTTTGGCTAAAATCCATTTATATGCCAAAACGTCATAAGGTTCGCCGCGATTATTAATTTTATGGCGCTATTTTCTGCTCAACTCTTAGATGTTCTGCCTAAATGACGTGACGATATAGTTCTTGTACACCGGGTATCGGTTTTAAATGAAAACTCGACAAATTACGCCGCCTCCACTTGACTGCAGTGGCAACAGCCGTATATATAGAAACATCTGAAGCCCTTGGTATTATATGATGGTGTAGGGTGTACCGAGGATTATTTGCAATTATCAGCTAGGTATTGCCTTTGTTTAAGGCCCTCCTTAACAATACACGGTTTTTGAAATATTGCAGAGTTGAACTGGAAGCGGGAAGTACGTCCACCAACGAAGACAATGGAGGTCATAATAGTGCTTCTCATCCTGACCTGTGTCACTCAACCATATTTCATCCACATTCTTTACTTTAGCGTTCCAACGTCTAAATCTTTTGTTATTCCCAGCCTCGTACTGGAACCCAACTCACCATTTTACTTGATCTTTCTTGGAATGTTTCCCACTCTTTGGCTATGCACTATGGGCTGGGGGGCCTGTATGTTTGCTGGCTCCTTTGGAGTATTTCTCATTTACGTTTACCTACTCGTAGCCGGCCAGCTAAGGTAAATTCTTATTATTTGCTGTTTATCATAAACAAGAACAAGCTAAATATGAAGCTGCAGCTACATAGTTTCAGCACTAAAACTTCCAACACTCCATTTAGATTCGCTGAACTCCTGTATTATATCGATTAAACGCCTCCCTTCTAATAAACTCCTTCCGCTGTTTAAATTTGAACGCTAACATGTACGTATGTGATCTCAACGACCATAGACTTAACTTTTGGTGTAGATTCTAAAAATGAAGGGCACACAGCTGGAAATGAATCCTTCACCCTCAAACGGGAGGTCACATTTGGTGAAAAACGACATTTCCAAAAACTATGGCATACATAGCATCCAAAGTGAAATATAATTACACCTCAGAATTACAGATAAAGAATGCAAAACTTAATTAAATCAATCCATATGATTGAAAATGTACGAGTTTAGACGTTAAACAACAAAACGTTTGCTAGCCACTCTCTTAGGTAAAACTATTCCTCTCGTAAACGCCCCATATCAGAAATTTAAATTTTAAGGTCGCGGCGTTTAATCAAGACAACTCGGTAATTTTCTTAAACCCATGTAATACTTTAAGGTCGTGTTTTCATTTCAGGTCTAACTGTGGGAACACTTTTACCAGGGCCCACACTCGAGAACCCTTCCATGCCTTCATGGGCTATCGGGCCCTTCAGCTCCTAGTTGCTCTAGTAAATGAATACATTCAAAGCATCCTCCTAATCATCGTAGATCTCCTCATGGCTCTTGTCGTGGTCTCCAATTTTGTCCTTATCGTATTCCACCAAGAGCTCCCATTAGCCGCCTTTGCTGTGTTTGGCGGGTATTCCCTTGCATCAACCGGCTCCCTATTCCTTCTTTACATCAAGCTGGGTCAGATCCACGAGAGCTCCAAGAGGTTCGTGAGTTCATGGAAGTTGAAAATGGACTACGTTCCAGGAGAAAAGAAGCACATGCTGAAGTGCGTCAAGTCCTGCCGCCTGAACCGAGTTGAGATGGGCAGCGTTGGCTACTTTCAGAAACCAAACAGCATTCGGATTGTGGCCAAAATTATATTCTATACAACCAAGTTCCTAATGGTCATGAGGCCGAAGGCCTAACTCCACATCACCTTCGAGTAAACCCTATACAAAAATATCGGGCAAGTTGATACGGAAGTTTCCGCAATCCTATAGTATAGCCCCATGCCCGCCCAAGTAATTCCATGTACTGCTAAGTAAGATATGGTTGCAACTTAAATGTAGATTGCCAGACACTTTCTTAGGTCGGGGCCTAATTTAGTTATTAATTGTTGATCAAAACAGCTTGTCAGAAGTTTTTAATAAAATTCGGACTCAACTTATTGACTTTATTACTATGCTTTTGTTTTTATCGTAAAAACACTTGCCTATACATATGTATATCTATATTTGTTTCCTCTACCTGTTGTTTTCTTGAGGGTTCGAAAGTTCGAACCTTTCAGACGTCATGGCCGTACGTAGATCAGTTTAAATTGACTATATTTTTGCAGATTATTATAAGTAGGTCCGCTCTTATATTAATATGAAACCTATATTCCATCTGAGGCTAGCCACCGTCCTCGCCAAAATTATAGCCTTTTGTATTTGATTCGGAAGAAAACGAGAAACGACAACTACTTCACTAAATTCCACCGGATTTTCGTGATGCATTCTTTTTATGTTCTTCTTCTTGGATATCATTTATTAAAAACCGAAAACAAACATGAAACAGGTTTTTTTAAACAAGGTTTTTCCAAGTTATTTTACTTTTTTCTCAGGGTTTTTTAGGTTTGTTTGAATGTTTAGCACTCAACGCGCATTGGTTTTTGTCAAACATGTCCAAAATCCGGACTTGGCCAAGCAAAAGTGTGAAAATTTTCTATAGCTGGGCAGATTGATACGGACATTAACAATAACTACTGTATTTAGGTGCCTTATACAAGTTATACATCAATATTGAATTCGCCCAATTCATGGGCACACGGCTGTCCAACTTATCCTTATCAAAAATTAAAGCCCGGATGAGTATATCTCATATAGGAACTGCGGGTACTAAATATAAAAATTTACAATAAATGCGTAGGGTTGTTTGTATATGTAAGTATGTACACGTTCGTTTGCCCAGGTTTTCTTCACCGAAACTACTTGACCAATCTTCATTGTTGATACGTGAAAAGGTTTGTAATTATTGTGGCTCCGGGATTAGATAGTTTTCATGTACTTGGAAACTTTGACCTTTAGTGACATCGAGGTCAAACTTTGAACTTCACTGAAGCAAGAATTTACAAGAGGTAAAAG
>JAQFZY010002564.1:0-11470 GCA_034696285.1 Hypogastrura burkilli
GTAGAGCCAAGCCCGCTAAGCGGCGGAGCCGCGTGCGCAAGTATAAGACACGAGCCGTAGGCGAGGTCGTTACTTGTTACATTGTATTTTTTAAACGTTTTTCGACAACTTTTGAAATATTATACACGATTCCTGCCTGATGCTGCCGAAAGAGACGACAGGATTGGGTAAGTGTTTCAGCTTTCAAGTAGATCTCCAATCGGAATGGAGTATAGCATGAAATGAGGCCAGAACTAGTTCAAGTATCACATCAACATGACACATTACAATCAAACCAAGCAACATGAATAATTTTTATATTATTAACATTAGTCTATCGTAGGCCCGCATGAACTGATAATAATAAACTGCTAAACTTTCCTTCGAATTATAAATGCGTTTTTAGCCTTTGAAGTTAAGTTTAAAGCTTTCAGTTAACCGCTAAGAATGGTCAAAGTCAAAGAACTAGGAAAAATTGCTGCAGTAGTGAATACGCTACCGCAAGTACTGCGTTTACTTCTCGAGCAATCGGAAGGCTTACAGATACTAAACGTATATTAAGTATTTTTAATTACCTTCATCGTCTTGAGCAGGAAATCGATCCACTCCTCGCACTCAATAGGCTTGTCCTCAGAACCGAAGCTATGAAGCGTAAAAAGTGCCCCCGAGTTCCAGACATCAGAAATCCTTCGGGGTGACTTGCAAACTTTAGCGTGGCTCCCATTGTGATTCTCATCTCCAGTTCCCAAGAGAGACTCCGTTGAGAGTTGACCATCAACTATGACCGTCCCATCATCATCTTCACTCCTCGCATCGATTTCAGAGCTTGAGCTCAAGGTTTCGCAGGATGAGCCGCCGGCCTCATCCTCATCCAATTTTCTCGGCACTCGCCAGGTCTCCAAATCCAGAGGATTATTTTGGTCAGGCTTTTTATTCGTATGGTGGTGTATTGAAGGGGTTGGACCTGCACCCGGGAACTTACTTAGCCGCAATCGCTGTCCGGTTCCACAATTATTGTTGACGAGAACAAGGTTCGAACTCGGAGAGCTCATATATCTAGTCTTAGCCTCCTTGATCTGTTTCTTGTGAAGCCTAATCAGAAATAAAGGAATAGATTCGAAATTCGAAAATTCATAAATGGTAAGACCTGAATTTAGTTACATTTTTTGATCATGTAAGATATTTTGACGCTCGTGTTCCTTTTTCAATTCCTGGGACGGACTCAAGGTTTTGGTAAGAGAAAATTCCTCCTGGCTTCGATCTACGCAAAGCTCGCCTGGGACAGCAACAAAAGGATGATCCACTAACTTTGGCCAACTCAGTCTTTTCTCGGGATCTTTCTCCAATAAGCCCTATTTTTACAACAGTAAGTCGTTTACCGTTAGGATACAAATAGCAGTTACGCAGTATGCACTGTACAATTATACAAAGGCGAAGGCAGTATGGAAAACCTAACCTGTAAAAATAAGAGGCAGTCCCCTGTGATGTGATCATGCCAAAAAACAGACTCCGTATCAATCTTATGCTTAAGGTCATCAATGAGCTGGCAAGGGAAGGGTGGTAATCCAACCAGAACCTCATACAGAAGGCATCCAAAAGACCTATGAATGATTACCAAGAAATGAGTAGCTTTCATTATTTAATTAATCATTAATTACTGTCAAATATAACTACAGAACCTAATATATAGTAATTATACCACATGCATACCAGAGGTCAGTGTTGAAGTCATATGGGCTATTATCGTAAATTTCAGGAGCCATGTAGAGCGGAGTTCCCTTCAAAGACGTAAGTAAATAAGTTTGGGGATCCATCCTCCGAGCAAACCCAAAGTCACAGAGTTTATACATGCTGTCAAATCCGATCAACACATTTTGGGGCTTGATATCCCGATGGACGATTCGCAGGGAGTGGACATAGTGAAGAGCAGAAGTCAAGTGACAGGCAATAGTACGGACTTCGTCAACACACAGTGTGAGGACTTCCTTTCCATTACGAGCACGAAGTAGGTCAAACAGAGAGTGCTTTGCCCACTCCGTAACCACAATCAACTAAAAATAACAATAAAGCATTACTCAAAATCATGAACCACAGATGTTCACGTTCAATTAGAAAAACAAACTCATGACTCAAATTACTCACAGCCGTTTCAATTTCAAAAGACTCAATCATGCGGATGATGTTCCGATGCTTCAAGTGCCTGTGAACTTCACATTCTCTTCTTAATTCCTTCAGTTCCTTTTCCCAATTTGGAAAGCTTATTCGTTTTGGAATGACCTTAAGGGCAACCGTTTTCGATGTTCCTCGTTTCCGGACCCGGTAAACTGTTCCGAAGGATCCCGCCCCAATCAAGTCCTTTTGGCCATATTTTTCATATTTGTCCATGCTGATGGAGTCTAGGTCGTAGGGTATGACGTTACAAGTCACATGGATGACATGTCCAGGTCAGGAACAGTAAACGGCAGGGGACAGCAGGAAGATAGGTATAAAGAAAAACGTAAACAGAAAACAAAACCACGACGGTCTACCTAAAATCCACCCCGTCATGACCTGCACACCCTTTACCACCTTTCTAAACTGGGCTTTCTGTGTTTTGCTAAGCTATCCCTCGGCGCTGATTGGTTGGTCGCTCCAGTTAGTAGTTTGGAACGTTTAAAACCTAACCTTTTCAAATATAGTCATCATTGTTTAATGAAAAAAAAAAGCGGGAAATACTGATTTCTGACGGGTGGTGAAGGTTATGCAGGTTGTAGATTTTAGAATGACCAAAGCACGTAACCAAGACAAAATCATTTGATTTAAGCTTCGCGGCTCCGAAGAGCATGAAATAGTAAAGCAGGCCTTGAAATATGTTTTTTTTGTTGAAATTAATCCTTAGCAAAATGAACTAAAAATTAAAATTGAGCCGACTTTTGATATTTATGACTTTAAAGCTTTCGGCAACGCATGGGATCACGTAAAACTTTCATTAAAGAACAGGCAAAGGACGTCAATTATCACAATTATTTTTATTATTGAGTAATCATACTTGTTGATTGAGAAATGATTAGTTATATTTATATGATTCCAGGAAAATGCTATAGCTAGTCTATGATTTTGTTTCATGATTTTCAAAAAATATAGGTATCCTTTAGAAAAGGGCCTCTAGTCACTTTGTAAATTCATTAGTGCATACTGTAGCTTGGTTAAGTGGGAAATCAGGATCGGTAATGGACTAGCCCTCTCAAATCATTTTACTTGTTCTGTACATTGAAATTAAACTTAATGATCTCATTGAGTCCACCCTGAATTATGTCTCCTGACTTGACCGGGCCAACCCCGGCCGGAGTCCCCGTTAAAATCACATCATAAGGCTCTAGCGTAAAATACTGAGAAATGTAAGACACTAGGTGTGGAATACTGAAAATCATGTCCTTGGTATTCCCTTGCTGCTTCAGCTCCCCATTCACTCGGCACCAGAGGTCAACATTGTGGGGATCTGGGATTGACTCTTTGGGAATAAACTTGCTAACGGGACAGGAAGTGTCGAATCCTTTGGCCATGTCCCAGGGCAGGCCCCCTTTTTTGGCAATATTCTGAAAGGTATTCCGATTAATCAATTACCTACAGTAAATTTACTACCGAGGGCGGATCTTAAACTATGAATACGCGATTGATTCTTGATTTCTAAAAGATGCATTGAAACTCGTATACTTGTAGATCCCGTGCAGTCATGTCCAGCGCCAGAATATATCCGGCCACGTGTGACATAGCCTGGTCCTCGGAAATGTCTGTCCCACGACTCCCAATAACAACACCGAGCTCAATTTCATGGTGAAGGCTCGTACAGCCCCTGGGAATCTACAAATAAATGGATGAAGGATGAAACATAATTCACATATTGATTTTTTCAGAATATAATAACTACTTTTATTGCAGTGCCTTCCAGGATATACGCAGTGGGCGGTTTCATGAATAGGAGCGGCTTTTCCGGAACCGCGTTTCCAAGTTCAGCAGCATGGTCCCTACGGCGAAATATCACAACACATAGGTATATAGACATTAATTAACAGAATAAACATTACACAGCTTAATATGTTAGCATGCTACCACGGTAAGTACAAAGTAGAAAGTAGGTATGGTACTAGTTCCGAAATTCGAAAACGTTCGAACGTATAAAAAAATACAACATTTCTGTATGCTTTAATTAATTCATAAGTTACCTGTAGTTCCTTCCAACACCAACAATTTTTCGTCCAAGCTCAGCAAATCTTGAAAAATTGGCCGACATCTTGCGTTTGAATTGATTAATAATGCTTACGTAATTGATTAACTTCTAAGCCGGCCACGTTCCTCTATTCTATTGTCAAGAAGTGTGATTGTGAAGTGTGAAATTTGAAGTGAGTTCCACATGATTTTACCATTATCCTAGTCTTGTACTTTACTTGTGATAAAAAATGAATTTGGTTGAAACGCGCCAAAAATGAATAAGTAATGCAATTTCACGTTCACTTTACTACTACGGTTGGTTGAAAGTCTACCAGCTTGAGAGGTTATCTACCCTGGATTTATGCAAACTCAATCAATCCATTCCTTCATATTAAAATATATTATTTTACTTCTGGTTAAAGGCAGGACTTTATACCACTTCCAGTCGTACGATTCATTCTACAATCTGATGTGCAAGCGTAAACATTACATCGAAATCGAAGTCAAAATAATATGCTTGTTCCCAGATAAGGTCGATTCAAGTTGGTATGGTCTAGTCGAACATGTTAACTGTCTCCACTATTACTATTATTCGTCGGTTCTCCGTTGCGTTGGAAAGGATTGTTCCAACATAATTTTACATTTATTTCGGTGTAACCTAAGTTAATTATTACTACGCAATTTTAACGTAGTATTACAAGAACCTCGGTTAATTGAGGAGGACTGATTTCATAAGGTTAGTAGGACCTAGGACCGACCTGTGTAAAATTCCAATTCTAAAAACTTTGTCCTCTTGTCATGTCTTTTGTCTTTGTATGTATGGGAATTTGATTTCGAAGTACAATAGTTTACCGAAACCATATACTTGTAATTATTTGCCTTTATTAATTGTCAATGTACGTAACAAATGTAACGTCTTGTTTCAGATGGGTCGAAGTCGTTCTAGGTCACCTGTGCGCCGAAATCGAAGCCGAAGCCGAGATCGTCGTAGAGATAATAAGGACAGAGTGGTCCGGCGTGGGTCGGGCAGTATCCGATCTGAGTCACGGGAGCGTAGGGGTCGTGGAGGTGTCAGGTCACGATCCCGAGATCGAGTGCGTGACAGGGAGCGAGCCCGGCGGTAAGTTCTCCTTTATTTTAACTGACATACTGTCCTGTTACTGTGACAGAAGTTCCCGGTGCACCTTAATTTTTAATGTGTATTTTTCTAAACTTCGTTTTGTTGATCTTTACAGGATCAGGACAAAGAGTCGTTCATCAAGTCGGAACCGAGAGCGAGAACGGGAAAGAGAGCGCAGACGAAGCCGAGAGCGCCGAGACAAGGAAAGTCAAGAGAAAAAACTCCGTGTGGTCCCTGTCATTGACATAACGGATGACGATATGGAAGGGAAAACTGAGGATGAGATCACAATGATGCGAGCTATGGGCTTCTGTGGCTTCACCACAACGAAGAACAAGCCAGTTACTGGGAATGATGTTGGGGGCGTTCACACGGTGGTCACTCGGAAGTATCGCCAATATATGAACCGAAAGGGCGGATTCAATCGACCCTTGGACTACGTTAATTAATGCTACTGTCTTTAGCATTTACACTTTAGTATTCCTCATAAGTTATTTTTTCATATATATTCTTTGTTTATATGTACCTAACATATGTCTATGAAATCAGGTATAGTGTATACCTGTCTAGAGTACTATTCGATGTTCGTTTTAACAGCTGACCTTAGGTTAGGCCTCTATAAGGAATGAATGATAATAATATATATAGTACGTAGCTTATTGTTTTACCTAATGGTATAAAATAAAATAAACCATAAGTGTATTTTTTTACCAAAATGTGTCTTTATTTACAAATCCAAAATCGAAGTGTATCTGTAGTAGAGTGACATGGGAGAGTTAAATATTGGATTTAAGTCCTAACTTAACCATGGTAAGCCTGATGCCCATACCCAGCCACCTGGGGATAAGAGTAGTGTGAAGGCGTGTAGGCGGCCTGCTGGTGTCCATATCCGTGACCATGTCCATGCACTTCCTGATGGACAGGGTAGGCAGAGTAATGAGAGGTATAGGCTGGCCTGTAGGCAACAGATCCGTGCCCGTGTCCATAGCCGCCATAGCTCTGATGCCCATAGGACTGAGCAGGGTAGGCGGCAACAGCGTAGGTTGGCTTGTAAGCATATCCTCCGTGCCCTTGCTCATGTCCATAACCCCCGTAGCTAGAATGTCCGTGCCCATAACCAATGCTGGCCCCATGTCCGTGCCCACCATAGCTCTGATGTCCATGCCCATATGACTGGGCGGGATAGGCTGCAACAGCGTAGGCGGGTCGGTAGGCCTGTCCATGGCCGTAAGCCTGATGCCCGCCTCCATAGGCTCCATATCCCTGCCCGTAGGCTCCTAAGTGAGTCTCTTCGGTCTGGAGGTCATCCTTCCCTTTGGTCACCTCCTTTTCCGCTTCAGCCCCCAAAGCCGCCGCGGCGAACGTGACGAGGAGAACAAGGGTCTGGAATATAGATTAGTATTCGAATAATGCTCAAAGCTAATCAGAATACTGAAATTTCCGATTTCGATTGGGATTGGAACCCTTTGTGAAAATCCGGATCCTGTATTTGGACTTACAATTTTCGTGAGCATTTTGCACAGTTAGCTATTCGGATCTCTAGTGGTAAAGGCTTAAAAATGTTTTCCAGACTCGAGCTGCTCCTGCTGCTTGTAGTTGAGACTGATACCTTTCTGGTGGACAGGGAGTGACTTATATAGGACGAAAATTATAGAGCAGGAACCGAGGCCCTTTCCCCTTTCAAGTAATTGGGGTTGTTTTAGCCTTTATTTACCTTTATTAGGAGTATATAACCCCTTGGAAATAAAGTGCAAGGAACCATTAAAATATGCAAGTACTAGCTGGGAGTACTAAATCTGAGTTGACATGCCGATGGAGTCATCAGGAGCCGGCCGAAAAGGCAATTCCGCAAAGGTAAGCCCTCGTGCCTGCAATAAGGTAAAGAGTAGGTGATACTTAGGACCTAAGTAGCTAGCCGTATCTGCATATGATATTCGCACTGCCTCACTAATTGTGAATGGGGACCTATTATTAATTCTCTTCCCTTACCGCGTTTAGGCCAAAATTGCATCAAATGTTATATAACCAATCCAAGAGCCAGCTCGCCCAATCTTAAGATCATATCCATTTTACGATGAAATGGACTCACCACCAGAGGCCTCAAACACTTTACTTGAAAAGATACCTTTCCGAAGAATAAAGGAAAGGTAAACGGCACGAGTTCCTTTTACTATTATTAACGAAACCTTAGCAAAGTAATCCGTTTTTTCTAGATCATCCATGCATTATACTCTATTGGGTGAATCATATTGGAAGGCATTATACCTTATATGTATGTAAAGGCTGCATTTCATATTATTTTGTTATGAAAAAAATAAGCCACGGATTCATATTGCGTTGGAGTTTGAGGCTGGCCTATTCTGAATCGTAAAAGTACTTATGCATGAACGTGTGAGAAATAACTTAAGGGGAAGGGCCCTACGGATAAAAAAGCATTTGCCATTCCTGCCTAGGAGTAATGAGAACGGGTTGGCGTTTTTGGCGTCTAGGCAAATACTGAACTCTCAATTGCATAATTTTTGTGTGCGGAATACAGATAGCATTGCCTTTAGCGCTTCCTGTAGTAGTCAAGAAGATCCGAAGGAAAAAAGAAGAAATGTTGACGTTACCGGAAGGAAAATTCATTAAAGCTCAGAATATTCTATGTGAGAGGATTAAATATGTTTTGGCCCTTAGCAAATAAACTGTAGCCAAATTTAATGATTGCGAAATTTCATATTGAGATCCAGTATTTTCCTTTCTGCGGGAAGTGGGCTCTAAACTCTAAAGCATAAATGTATGCTATTTCAAATAGTGGTGTAGGTACCGACCTAATTTTGCTAGCAATGAGGTTGAGATGCGTCGAATTTACTAAAAAATTGGAATACGGGACAAATATATTTGTTTTAAATTTCACTTCGATTGTTAAGTATTCGGTCAAAACTATATTTTTTCACGAACTTAAAATACTTGCCTAATCAAAATCACAAGGCCAATGGGAAGAAAAGGAATGTAATTCAGACCTTCATGGGTTCTGATTGCTTTTAAAAATTCTATAATTTAATTCTAAAATAATAATATCCGTAAAAAAGTAGGCACTAAAAGCCCGATCATAATATTAAAAGAGCCCCTATAAAGTTATCCCATTAATGAAGAAATAGGATTTATGAATTTACGATCCCTAATCTAGTCAGATCTTGAGACAAATGGGCCCTATTTCTCATTCACTCTTGACGCTTTGTATGTATTAAAATAGTAATCCATACGGAAGCCTTCCATAAAAAATTGAAAATGTGATGAGTAATAGCACCCGTGGATTCTGAGTGCCTTTTAGATCCTGGCCTGGGCCGAAATCTTAAGACAATGGCCAGTGAATCAAGCTGAAGGTTCGGCCGCCTGTTTTCGGAAGGCTAAATGCCGCTTGCCGAACATTAATTGAACGGAAAATTTATAACCAAGGCTTGTGCGAGGTGGTGCGTAATTTCCCTTAATCCACTGAATTATTGATAGGGCCCATATCCCCGTACATGATCTCACATTGGATTTCCACAGCAGAGCTTCATTCATCCCTCCGGCTCTGTGGGAATTAGTGGGTTGAGCAAGGGTCGAATTCATAGTCACTGTCGAGGACTAACATTTACTTTTGATTTGGGGCCCTTCTCTCCACGATTCCACTTCGCCTACGTTTTATGAGAAAGGGAATCCGCCTTTCGTTGGAGACTCAGCCAATTGTTCTCCACAATAATTAGAATTTAGCTGGGTCGGTCCGGGAACCTTCATCCCTTCACTTTCTAATGATTCCATCTTGGCTGGCCTGTGTTGTTAGTTGTTATATAACCCATTCCTTTTACTGACATCCTTCCTACCGCTCAACGGCCTGCCCTTTTCTTGTAAATCTAAACAGTTATAAAGTAATTACGGATTTCTGAACTCCGTCACTCTGGTAGAAAGACAACAGAATCTGACCTCCAGAGTCTTCGGTCCACATGACCTTACCTTTACGGAGAGCTGGTTCGGCTAAAGCCAAGTAAATACCTAATCAGGCATTCAGGTACTAGTTTTATACGGTTGCTGACCTTGAACTATGTATCAATTATATGGATACGTAATATATTAATGCCTGATCCTGTCAATACCAAGCACAGACTTTCGACAGGGCCGGTTCTACGAATTTGCAACTGTTCAGCAAAATTGAAATACATGGTTTGGATTTTAGAATCTCTTCTATTCTAGGAGAAAAGTAAAATAATGCTTCTTCAAATAATGCTCAAAATACGACGATTGGACTAAGATACAAGGTCATTTATTAAATGTAACACATCATTTTAGGTTAATATTGTACATAAATAATATAGGTACTATATTAACAAATCTTAATATTCTAGAATTTCTATTACGCGTATTTACGGGTACATACGATGCACGCGTTTCGTGGAAGATTATGGAAATGGTCGGAACTAAAAAATTAAGGAACAATGAGTAGCTAACGTGCGCCCACAATTACTGTCTAAAAAGTATCGATAAGTAAAATAATTCAAGGTAATCGTGGGTGTAATGATAGGTTTGACTTTAGTATTCAGTGTTGAATGATTAAATGGCGTTTACGTTTATTTGAAGTCTTTTAAAATTTCGTAGGTAAACCCTGCTCTCTTACAAGGCACGAAAGAGTGGATATCAGATATCAATATTTGAGCAATTCTGGCCTTGACTTGATTCATGACACGGAATGGAACAACTTAATTGAGGTTAAGTATGCACTTACTAATTAGGAACTTATCAGATCAGTCACTCGTGAAAAATTGAGAGGTGGGCTCAGCCCGATTATATTGAAACCAATAGAATTATGGAATAATAGTTCAGCCCCTTCGTGCTGGAAAAATCATTGATCTTGTCAGAGAGTATACAAAATCCATAACGCTGAAGTTGGTAGTTTTTCCGCGAAAAGTTCTTGTTGTGGTCATAAATATACTAGCCATGCGAAATTAACTTTGTCACTTTGTAAGAGGTCGGGCAACGAGTGAGAATTATATCACGCATTTATATACTTGCTAACTTATAATCCCAGTCGCTGTCACTCGAATTTAAATCGGATTCCTATTCCTAGAATTTGAATTAATTTTCTACAGGACAATAAACCTAGATTCCCATTTACTCAGCTCCTTGTTTCAAAGTAAGTGCAAGTGTTGGAGGAATGTGCGAGTTATGTAAGCTATTGAGAGTCGTGGGGTAATAAATTAGGCCTAATTTTTGTTTTCTGTGGACGGGATTGGGCAATAATGGAGCTAAGGCAAAAAGCAAATTAACGGGAAATTCGACTATGCGAGAAGTACCCGTTACACTTGATTGGAAGTTTTCATAAGTTTCGGTATTTTACTCAAGCTTAAGATTTGTTGTGTTTTCCATTTTAATTTGACCGATTTACTTTGTTGTTCTGATTTTATCCACCTAAAATTTTCAAATAATCAAGCCATTTTATTTGTTTGACATGGACCAGCCTAATCAATTGAATTCTCAAATAATAGCAGCCTAATCCTTACTCTATTCTTATAATTGTCAGGCTTAGGCTTCTGCACAAGGGTAAGTAGTGATTATAGTGAAGAGGAACATAGCTAAATCTTAAAAGCAATTAAAAATCGAATGCAATATTAAGGTGTGGAGCTGGGACTTGATTACTATTCCTCCGAACTGATTAATTGGATCTGCTGTGGCAGGGATAATCTGAATTACAAAATTATTTAAGGAATCCGTAGGCAACCATAGAAAACGTGTTGAGTCGTAGGTCATAGATCGTGGAATACAAAAGATTTACTCTGGTTATTGTCGTTTTGGGGCATCACGATTTAGTTTAAGGTTGATATTTATCTTTTGATTCATATTATTCTCAGGAGCGAAAATGCCTGGCAAGGTTCATTTGAGGTTTGATATTTCTTGTATTATTTAAACGTAAAGATTTCCATAATAACGCCAAAGTATCGCCGGACAAGGTACCGGGAGGAAAAAGTATCGATGGATAAAATACAGCCAAGTAACGCAAAGTATACATAAGCATGTTTAATGGCCGAAGATGCTGAAAGGTGCTGTTTTTCCATTTACCAATACTTTCTACAAACATTAAATAAAAGATAGCACTTACAAGTAACGACCTCGCCTTCGGCTCGTGTCTTATACTTGCGCACGCGGCTCCGCCGCTTAGCGCGGTTGGCT